>CM034155.1:303232600-303500100 GCA_019776745.2 Taxus chinensis
ACCAATGGAGGCAATAATTGGGTGACTATTTAACCCTATCAACAGTTAACAGACCAAATGTTGAACTGATTTTATCGTACCTATTTCAGATTATTGAAATGGTAATAAATAAAATAAGTAACTCCAATAATGATAGGGTTTAAGGATACCTCTAGATGATATGATGATGGATACAAGCGTAAAAGATCCTCCTCGTAGAGAGCTTGATTACCTGCAAAAAAAATGGAAAATCAACACGAAAAAGGATTAGTAGATAGGATGGTGGGTTGTTGGACAATTTCAGTCCCGAGAAGTGAAAACTTCATAGGATGGATGTCAACCCATTTTTTTTTATAAAACATAGATAAAATAACAATGGATAAGTGATAAGATGGAACAGTTCAATCTGAATTGAAATAGAGAACCTAAAATGAGACCAATAACATAAAATAAAGATATGAATATATAAAATGCTAAACTAAATCAAACTTGTGTGGGTTGACATCAATCCAAGAATGCAAGGCAGAGTCCACGGCAATTGGGTCAGTATAGGTCAAAAGAAATGCAAAAAAATATGATCTGAAGGACTGGTTTGAAGCTGACCAGGAGATAATGATGATATTGAGATGATGTAGAGAGATTGGATATGAATGAAACATAAATGATGCAATACAATTGATAAATCAGATAGGAATGATAATTATTGGTCAAGTTGATGGTGACTAGGTGTGATTAAAATGAGATATGAAGAAATAAGTGTGCAAAATGGAAAGATTGGTAGATTTGAGAGGTTGTGGGAAGAGGAAAAATCGGAAATGCTTCGTTCCTTATAGAAACAGATAAGGTTAGGGTTAGGAGGAATACCTGTAGAATGTCGAGATGATGTGCGCGTACCGTAGAGAAAGATCAGGCTGACTGCGAAGAACTCCTTTTTGTCTTGGAAGGACTACCTGCAAATAAGAACACAAGACCACAAGATTTTGATTAAATAATAAATGAGGAAACTGCCTTGGGCCCAGGAAATGTAAAACTTCCTTTCGAAGGTGGTCAGTTTCCCTGCTAATATGAGTTAACACAAAATATTGTAAAATATCAATCAAATTGCTTGGCTGAAACTGGGTAGGGGAAAGGCTGTTTTTCCTGGTTTTGATCAAAGGAACCGATGCCGGTTACCTATAACCGATGGCGGTTACTGATAACCGATACCGGTGGGTTCTAGGATCTTCTGGGCTGGTTGTGGAGTTTGTAATGGCTGATTTTTGGATGGTATTGGGAAATGGGATGGTTAGAAGCTAAGGAATGATAGTTAGAGGCAATGGTACGTTGGATAATGGATTCAGGAACGGATTTGGGAGGACTGTAATTCCAAAAGCATAAGAAATGTTATAATGGAGGACATGCAAGATGTAACTTACTGGTTTTTGACGAAGATGCCAGTTGATCTCCTTGGCTGCCAACTCTTCTGGTTTCTTCACTCGTCTCTGCTTGGTCAAGTGAAGTTCTGGACTCTGCTAATCGCTTTGGACTCTCCTTTGATTCAAAAATCCTTCGACTGATCTCCAAAATGAAATTCCGATCCGTTGTTTTGGTTTGGGAAGCCCATTTACAGGGAACCGATGGCGGTTACGTAACCGACGGCGGTCGAGTAGGAACCGGCATCGGTTAGGAAAAAGTAGGCTATTTTTAGTAAAATAGCCCACCTTCCCTGCTTTTCTCCCGAGAGATCAGTTGCGGGCTTGGTCAAGTGGCTAGAAGGTCGGCTTTGGGTGCGAGTAAGGAGGCATTAGTTATGGATGTGAGTCTAGACCAAGTCATGGGTCTTAATTAGGTTAGTTTAGGGTTAGGGCTAGGTCATGATGAGGTGGCAAAGTGAGGTGGCGGGTAAGGTGATGTGGATTTATCAATTACAAGGTAATTAATAAATAATTGTGTGAAGTTTAGGTAATGAGGTTAGGTTGCGAAATGGGATGCGGGTCACAAGGGGTCGTGAGACACGAATTTGGTGTCTACATTAGCCCCTTATTGTCGTGTAGCTTGTTCTGTAAAGCTGCGCGGACAATAATATGAAGTGGTTTCTCATGTTAAAGATATAGGTAATCCCCCTCAAATCTATCACAGATTGAGTGAACGGGAAATCAGGGATAGGGTTGATAAAGGGTATATGTGGTAGAGAGGATGGTAAGGTGATGGTGTAGGTCCAAGGAAGCAGACGCATGTTGAAATGCAATAGTACGACTAGGGTACATGATTTGACGAGCAAACCAGCAATGTATAGGCAAAGGTCGATAGTTTATCCAAACAAGGGTGATATAATCCTGGTATCCAAGGCATAGGAAGTAGCTCCAGGGTATATAACAGGTAAGGTACAGGAACGTTTAGGCATGTTCGGCAGTACCAAATGGTTGGTTTGGTTGAGATAAACGTCACGGTCTAGGTCTAGGCAAAGTTGGTCGACAGATCAAGTCAAGGACCCTAATCATGCTAAAACACGAACAAGTGAGCTCGATGGAACACAAGGTACAGGATGGATGGATAAAATAAAACGTTGATTGTGGGTATAGTATGGAAGTGATGCGGCCTTGGGTCGGGCCAAGTTGTTGGGTGGTGGCCATGGGTCGGGCCAATTGGTAGGGCGAGGCCTTGGGTCGGGCCAATTAGGTAGGTTGAGGCCTTGGGTCGGGCCAAATGGTAGGTTGAGGCCTTGGGTCGGGCCAAATAGGTAGGTTGAGGCCTTGGGTCGGGCCAATTGGTAGGTTGAGGCCTTGGGTCGGGCCAAATAGGTAGGGCGAGGCCTTGGGTCGGGCCAAATAGGTAGGTTGAGGCCTTGGGTCGGGCCAATTGGTAGGTTGAGGCCTTGGGTCGGGCCAAATAGGTAGGTTGAGGCCTTGGGTCGGGCCAAATTGGTAGGGCGAGGCCTTGGGTCGGGCCAATAGGTAGGGCGAGGCCTTGGGTCGGGCCAAATAGGTAGGGCGAGGCCTTGGGTCGGGCCAAATAGGTAGGTTGAGGCCTTGGGTCGGGCCAATTGGTAGTAGGCCTTGGGTCGGGTAGGTTGAGCCAAATAGGGGGCGAGGCCTTGGGTCGGGCCAAATAGGTAGGTTGAGGCCTTGGGTCGGGCCAATTGGTAGGGCGAGGCCTTGGGTTGGGCCGGACCAGGGAACAAATGTTGTGCAACAAAGGTGGACAGAGGCGATATTGGTGAAAAAGAGGCAAGGAGTAAGGAACGGCAAAGAATGGGGTAAAAGGGGTATCAAACCGACGTCGATTCATCATGACCGATATCGGTTAAGGGACCGATACCGGTTTCCTAGGGCAAAAGGAAACCGACATCGGTTTAAGTCGAAAAACCTATAAAAAGAAATATACGGCCTGTCATTGTCACTGTTGTTATTTGTAATCCAAATTGACTTGTCTGACGTGGAGAGTTGATTTGGAGGGGTATTGAGTGAGGTGGAGCTATTTGATTGGCGGAGAGAGTTGATAGTGGGCCCGAATAGTTGAGGAGGCAGCAGGTGATTGGCCGGGGACCCAGCAGATCAGGATTGGAGCCATGGCACAGGCAGGAGGAGCCGGAGGAGCTGGACCAGCTGGACCGCCACCACCCATCCCACCACGACGGCGTGTCGTCGTACCGGTAGGTTCTAAACTCTTTAATTTGGTGATTTGGTTGAGTTATGTGGTTTTTGGGATTTGGGTAGGAATTGGTATTTTGTAGGAAATAATGGGTAAATGGAGGTAATTTGAGAAAGGGAGAGGGTAGATAGGTTAGATAGGCTAAGGCGGCTAGGTGTGTAAAATTTTAGGGTTTTTGGGTGGGTGGATGGGTAGAAATAGGTAAAAAATGAGTTTTGGGGGCCGTGCGCGGGTTCGGCTCGGGTAGTGGACAGTGACCGATGTCGGTCACTAGGCGACCGGCATCGGTCGAAAAAAGAATAGAGTAAGGTTAGAATGGGGGACCGGCATCGGTCTCGTATCGGCCGGTATCGGTGGGGGAGGGATGGGTTGAGGGTGGTATTGAGGGTGTATGGCTTTGGGGTGTTGGGTTGGGTTGGGAGTGGGGAATGGGATTGGGTTAGGGGTTTAGGGGGTTTAGGGTTGGGAGTATTGGGTTTTGAGGGTTTAGGGTGGGTTGGGGGTCTTGGTGGGGTGGGTTGTGTTGGGTTGGGTTGAGTGGGGGTAGGGGATTGGGTTAGGGGTTTAGGGTTTAGGGTTTAGGTTTTAAGGTGGGTTGGGGGGGGCTTGGTGGGGTGAGTTGTGTTGGGTTGGGTTGGGAGTAGGGGATTGGGTTAGGGGTTTAGGGTTTAGGGTTTAGGTTTTGAAGGTGGGTTGGGGGTCTTGGTGGGGTGGGTTGTGTTGGGTTGGGTTGAGTTGGGGTAGGGGATTGGGTTAGGGGTTTAGGGTTTAGGGTTTAGGTTTTAAGGTGGGTTGGGGGGGCTTGGTGGGGTGAGTTGTGTTGGGTTGGAGAAAGGTGAGGTGTGGGGTTAGATTTTGGGTGTTACAAAAGGGGGTTTAGATGGTAAAGTAGGTGTTATAATAAAGAGTGGGTCTAAGAATGTGGGTTGGTTTTGCAGGCACGTCAGCAGTTGACGATGCGTGATAGGATGCCTCCACTATTGAGTCGGATGAGGCCACACATATCTGCGGCGCATTGGGCCATCATGCGCGAGGTGGGGCTCGGCGGGGTCCAGAGGTACAGAGCGATCGACAGAGATCACAGCCTGATGGTCGCCCTCATCGAGAGATGGGATCCGGCGGCCAATGTGTTCCATCTGCCGACCGGGGAGATGACGGTCACATTAGAGGATGTGTATCGCATCCTGCGGCTACCGATCGAGGGAGAGGCCGTTTTTCAGGTAGATTCAGAGACTGCCATGGATAGCATACTGCAGGTTTTTGGGGATGCAGCCGCGCTTCTGACATATCATAGCGCGAGCATTGGATATGGTGACATGTACCGCGCACACAGACATGAGACACGGCTTGCCGTGTTGATGATGATAGGGATCACCTGCTTCGCCCTCCCGGATTCAGAGGGAGGCCGCTTCCCACGGGCATTGATGGGGGTGCTACTGGAGATGGTGGAGGAGCACACCTGTTTCGCATGGGCACCAGTGTATCTGGTGCAATTATACAGGGAGTTATGGGGCTATCGCCGGAGGAGGCGATTTGGTATTTGTTCTACATTTTTGTTGCACTGTTGGGCATACGAGCACATCGTATGCATCAGGCCGGTAGGGCTACCCCAGCAGCCAGGGCCACAGGTCGTGTACCGATATGGATTTCAGAGGTGGTTGGGGATCGTGGGCCAGCCACGAGCAGTTGTTGCAGGTCGAGATGTGGCCTACTATAGACATATGCTAGAGGGCCTTACAGCAGTAGACATTATATGGAGACCCTACAGAGGTCACCAGCCTGGCAGAGGAGCCCGCGTACAGCTGCGCCTGATCCAGTATACATTCTGGATAGCAGGACGTAGGCCGGGAGAGTACGAGCGGATACCCTTAGAGAGGGTACGCAGGCAGATGGGGCTGCCACAGGACGAGCCACCTCCCTTCCCTCAGTACAGGAGGGATGATGTAGAGGCCCCACTGCCAGCACCACAGCCTTGGGATCCAGACTGGGTAGCGGAGAGACCAGCAGGTGAGGGTGTGGATGATGCCGGGTGCACGGCAGCATACAGGGTCTGGTGGGCTGGGCAGAGAGCAGCGAGGATAGTACCGCCTGCGCAGCCAGACTTGGCTGCAGTTACTGCAGAGAGAGATCAGCTCCGGGGGCAGGTGCAGTTATTACAGGGACAGTTGGCTGCTGCACAGGCACAGATAGGGGTCCTACAGGGGCAGCTAGCCCAGGCTCAGGTACAGGCACAGGCAGCACCACCACCAGCAGCACAGCCACAGGTGCAGGTACAGGTACAGGCAGCCGTACCAGCAGCAGCACAGCCACAGCCCCAGATACCACCACGGCCACAGGTGCAGGTACAGGCACAGGCAGCACCTCCACCAGCACCACAGCCACAGGTGCAGGTACAGGCTCAGGGGATATTGGTGTTAGGTGCCAGGGGACCAGCCCCAGTTCCTTCAGTGGCGAGAGATCGTTATATGGAGGTTAGAGCAGAGGCCCGTTATTATCAGGATATTCTTGATAGTAGCGGAGTCGAGTATCAGGCGTATGCAGCGCATAGGGCGGAGACCTCGCACAGCCAGAGATCTCAGGGAGGGGCAGCTACAGCTGGCGTGTCCGTGACGGGCAGGAGGCGAGAGGCACCACAGGGACCAGCGGGGAGAGGTGCCGAGGGCGGTGGGGAGAGCTGATAGATCCCCGACATGGTTTTGTATAGGGACATGGGCACCGGTCTGCGAACCGGTTGTATTGATAGAGGCCTGCGTGCCTACACTTATTCATTGTTTTGATTTATTTATTTATTATATACCGGCCTGCGAGCCGAGTACGGGTTGTACATTTGATACCGGCCTGCGAGCCGAGTATATTTTTGATATGAGAGACCGGCCTGCGAGCCGAGTCGATATTTTTGGTAGGTATTGCGGCCTGCGTGCCGGCTTTGGTATATTATGAGATCACAGAGGCCCCGATGTAGGGCACATTGTATTTTTGAAAACTGGGATATATATATAGATGATGTTTTGATCCACATGCTGTGTTTAAAATGTGTTGAAATAAATGGTTGGTAATATATAGAATGTGTGATGAGTTTAATTGACATGTTGATAGATAGATAGATGATGCTGATGTTTTTGTTTATTTGTGCGTATATATGAATGTCAGGTTATGTGATAAATTGGTGGTTTTGTGGCAGTGTAATATATGTAACTGATGAGTTGGATCTAAATGATGTATAGATTGATAGTTTCTTGATATTCGTAGTTGATGGTTGTGTATTGGTAGAAATGATGTTTAATGAAATTATAATGCTATGTGTGGTGGATAAACAAATGTGGTAAATTCTGTTGTTTATGCAGGCAAAGAGGCGGGCGCGACAAAAATTTAGATGAGAAATGAAGAAAAGAACCCTGTTTCAAAAAGGCAGGTGCATAACCGGTATCGGTTGGGTAACCGATGTCGGTAGAGATATGACCGATATCGGTTCTATGACCGATACCGGTTATTTAGGTATGAGCTTTTCTAAAAATAGAAAAGCTAGGGTGGCAACTTAAGTTTTAATTTTAGAGCCATGCAAGAGGTTAAATACGCGAACGCGACGCTTTTTGACGACTGAGACAGGTATTTGCATGAGAGATTTGGGTGAGAAGGAGAAAAGAGACAAGGAAAGTGAATGTGATCCGAGATTCAGAAGGCAGAAAGACAAAGTTGAAAAGGGTGGTGATCATGGCAGAACGAGGAGAAGCATCCAGCAGGCAAGGACAGGAGGGAAGACAAGGGCCACCTCAAGCTGCTGCAACCCAAGAGGTAACGTTTTGTTTGTGATTTGACTACTGCATGTTTTGTGAATAAGATGGGGGAGAGTAGGTGGGTAGATATGAGAAAGAAAACATGATAACAAGGGTTGCAGGTGAGGTAAGTGTTACAGGGTAGGCAATCAGGGGTTCCAGGTATGTTTATATGTATAAAAACGAAGAAACGAGCAAATTATTGTCGTAGGTGGTTGTTTTTAGGGAAGGTGTATAAAATTGACAGTGACCGGTTGTGGTTAGGGAGAACCGGTATCGGTTGCATAACCGATATCGGTTATGTATAACCGGTACCGGTTACGGGAGAAATTTCCAGAATGTTTGAAAAAGACCCTAATGGATTGAATGGTTGTTTGTCGTTTTGGCGTATGCAGGCAGAGACAGGGTTGAGGATGAATGATAGCGTGCCAGCGCTGTTGTCGCGAATCCGAGCGGATGTAACACCAGCGGAATGGACATTGATAAATCGTTTGGGGTTAAGTGGAATCCGTTATTATTCACGAATCGCACGTAACCATGGTATGTTACAGGCGCTGATTGAGAGATGGAATCCTGAGACAAATACCTTCTATCTGCCAACAGGTGAAATGACAGTAACATTGGAAGATGTGTTTCGGATTTTGAGACTCCCTATTACAGGAGAACCAGTTTATCAGGCACTACCTAGCGCGGGGCGGGCAGCGATAACAGAAGTGTTTGGTCCATATGCACGAGACTTAACACAGCGGGGTTTGTCATTCACATATGGGGTAATGTATGCAGCACACCCTGAGGAGACAAGGTTAGCAGTGCTATTAATGATAGCGGTAGGGTATTATGCATTACCGAGGGCGGAAGGGGGAAGATTTCCAAAGGCATTGATGTGTGTTATTTGGGAGATGATAGAAAGGAATGTGACTTTTGCATGGGCACCTGCATATTTGGCGGAGCTATACAGGGGTTTATGGGCTTGTAGGCGAAATCACAGGACAACGTTGGATTGCTCATACTTATTACACTGTTGGGCCTATGAGCACATTGTTTGTGTGCGACCAATAGGCCGATCCATCCAGGCAGGAGAGACCGGAGTACAGAGGTTGGGATTCCGACGATGGGTCCAGACAGAACAAGAGGCAAGATCTCAGGCCGTGCCGGGTGACATTGAGTATTACAGGCAGGTATGGGAGAGGTTGACGGTTGCGGATATCTGTTGGAGGCCCTACGGGAACTATATGGTAACCGAGAACATAGCTGAGGAGTTGAGAGGTGTAGAGCGATTGAGGTGGATCGCGGGGCACAGGCCAGGTGAATATGAGAGGATTCCTATAGATCGCGTGCGGCGACAATTTGGATTTGTGCAGGACATACCACAGGCTTATAGACCATATATGAGGGTCGATGCCGAGGCAGCATTCTCACCACCCCGGCCAACACCTCCAGAAGGGCCTGAGGAGATAGCAGCCGATCGCAGGGTAATGGATGCAGGAATGACAGAGGCCTATAGATTATGGTGGGTAGCAGAACTGCGAGGTGTACGTGAGCGCCCTGACACAGCGGTGATTACAGCAGAGAGGGATCGTCTGCAGCGTTTGGTTCAGCAGCTCCAAACGCAGGTGAATGAGACAAGAGGATTGTTAGTGGTTGCGGAGTCACGGGCGGCGAGACTAGAGGCTGGAGTTCTCCATGCGAGAGGGCGTATTCATATGTTACAGGAGAGATTGGCAGATCAGTGGGCGGTACCAATAGCCGCGGTACCTTTGAGGACAGAGAGGCCCGGCGAGAGGGGTCGACGATCACGATCATCACCTAGTTCGGGATGAGTTGTGATGGTCTGAGTATATGTTAGCGAGGTATAAGAATAAATAAGGATGCCGACCTGCGTGTCGATGATAGAGAAGATGTATTTGTTTAACATCTAAATAAAATTGAGTATGTATGTTGATTTGAGTTATGATAATAATAAGATTGTCGGTGTTTTGATTTTCGGTGTTTCGAAAAAGGATAAAGAGAAATGTGATAAAAATAAAAATACACAAAAATATTTATATTCACCACACAAGATAGGTTATGGTAGGGGATGGTCGAGCTAACCTTGGGAGACCCCATGTCTCCGAAGTGCTGCCTACATAGCCCATTGCACAAAGCAAGGAAGGGCCTCAGACCGATGTAGTTCTCCCTTAGGATCAGGGAGGGGTGAATTTAGGCAATTTGGTATGGTTTAGGCAATTTGTCGTTTGGTAAAAAAATTTGATGTTGGTAGGGTAATGTTGTTGGTGCTGGTAGGATAATGTTGTTGGTGTAGGTATAGGTAAAGCAAAGGTTAGCATACCCAAGTAGTAGGGAATAGTGTCCTGATTAAGATCAACACACAATTCTAGATGCGAGGCAAAGCGGAAAGAGTGCTCCATAGGTGAAAAGAGCTAAACAAACCACACAACGTAGAACGAGCCTGAAGCCCTAAGTGCCGTGTATAGACGAGAAGTCCATAGTTGAAAAGAGTTGTATGATCACAATATATCAGGTGTACGTTACGTCCCTTGAGTTGAAACAAATGGTGAGGTGATGTGGATGATATAGCTGAGGTACAAAGAACTTGTTACAACGAAAGAGAACCTACCCTAAATAGACAAGTCCATGACCCAAAAAGTTCTTTTGCATGAGGCTTTTATTTTACTGAAGATAGACTGATCAATGCGGGAAGTCTATAAGGGATATTGATTGTATTATTCTTGAGGTCTTCACGAAGCTGATCAATGCGAGAAGCTTCTGATAAAGGCTGACTGTGTATAGCTGTCCTTCGGGGGAACAGTCTATTTATAGTAGCAGCGATGATTTTAGTGCATAGCTGTCCTTCAGGGGAGCAGTCTATTTATAGTAGCAGCAATAGTTTGGCATATAGCTGTCCTTCGAGGGAGCAGTCTATATTTAATTTTAGATAACTAGATGTTCTTTTGGCGTGAAGCATCTAGTTTAGTAGGAAGTTTGACTCAAGAAAATCCCATAAGAATACGGCTTATTTTAATACTTTGAAGTCATGGACTAGACTAAGAAGGGGAAGGCATCGTAAGGGGAGGTGAGGGGTGAGCTTGATTTTATTTCGAGATGTAAGAGACAAGTGTATGTGGTGGTATGTGAGCTCAAGGGACGAGCAGTAGGCGGATAAGAAGTGATATAACCCTAATTTCAACAGTAGAATGGTCGAAGATGCAAGGCATTAAGGGGTTCAGGCTCAGGTTTACCATTAAGCGAAGCTAAACGATAAGTGCCTGATCCATAGGTGTGAGTGATTATATAAGGCCCAATCCAATTGGGAGCAAATTTTCCGCGTTTGCTCTTTTCCAGTTTGGTTACATGTTGATTCTCTTTGAGGACGAGATCACCAACCTTAAAGGTACGCTCATGAAGTCGCTTATCATAAGCACGCTTGATGCGTTTTTGATAGATTTGAAGATGATCAAGAGCTGTAAGACGACGTTCGTCAAGAAGCTCCAATTGGGCTAACCGCTCTTGGCGGAAATCATCGTTAGTGAGAATATCCTGAAGAGATATTCTAAGGGAGGGTATTTGTATTTCGAGAGGCAAAACAGCCTCGGTACCGTATACCAAAGAAAAAGGTGTGGCATTAGTAGAAGTACGAATGCTAGTACGATAAGCCCAAAGGGCAAAGGGAATGTGATCGTGCCAATTTCTTCCAGATTCATTGACAACTTTCATGAGGATTTTGGTTAGTGTTTTATTAGAAGACTCGGCTTGCCCATTGGCTTGTGGATAGTAAGGTGATGAGAAACTAAGTTTGATACCAAAGTTGTCACAAAGGTCTCGCAACAACTTGTTTTTGAAAGATTTTCCATTATCTGTTATCAGGCGGTGAGGAACACCAAAACGACAGATAATGTGGTGGTTAATGAACTCGACAATTTTTTCTTTTTTGATTGAAATGAGTGGAATAGCCTCCACCCATTTTGTGTAATATTCGGTCGCTGTGAGTATCCAACGGTGACGTTGTGAAGAGGTTGGGTGAATCTCACCAATAAGGTCTAAACCCCATTGTGAGAAAGGCCAAAGATCTCGAGCGATCTGGAGCGGGTGGCTAGGAGTATGTTGAAGGTTGGCATGTTGCTGACACATAACACAACGCTTAACATATTCGTAGCAGTCGTTATTGAGAGTAGGCCAATAATAACCAAGGCGAAGGATTCGTTTGGCCACGGCAAGGCCGCTAAAATGTCCACCACAAATACCGTCATGGACCTGTTGGATGGTATGAGTGGCCTCCATGCCAGTTAGACAGCGAAGGAGGATACCATCAAAGCCACGTTTATAGAGGAGTCCCCCCATGACAACATAACGCGAAACACTTTTAAGAAAAGCACGTTTGCCGTTACTAGTAAGATCAGGTGGGAGGACAGAGATTGTAAGGTAGTCATGAAATTGGTGGTACCAGGTATCCTGTGAATTAGTAGACACAGTATTTATCATACAAACTACCGGGGTTGAATAGGATGGGGCAAAAAGTTGTTGGACCACGACGAATAATTCAGAGTCAGTTGGCGCGGCGGGAATTTGCGAGGCTAAGCAAGCCATAGTATCCGCAAATTTGTTAGTGGAGCGGGGAATGGTTTGTATAGAATAGTGGGTAAATAAAGCTAGAAGTGAATCCACATAGTGTTTGTATTTTTGAAGTTCCTCGTTTTTGCATTGGTAGACGCCCATAACTTGATTGACTACCAATTGAGAGTCGCCAAAAATGTTGATAGATTTGATACCTAAGTGTAACGCAACTTGGAGACCTAGAACAAGGGCCTCGTATTCCGCTGTATTATTAGTGCAAGGGAAATCAAGTCGGAATGAAAGAGGCATAGGTTCAGCGTTGAGAGGAATGAGAACAACGCCGGCTCCTCCGCCGCGCTGGCATTTAGATCCATCGAAGAAGAGGGTCATTGGGTACGACTCCTCTGTGAGGGAAAGAGTAGCGATGAGTTCGTCGGGAAATGTGAAATTGGTAAATTGTTCCCCCGGTACAGGAGCGTCCGCAAGTTGGTCTGCGATGGTTTGTCCTTTGATTGATTTCTGGTGGATAAACTCAAGATCGAGGTCGGCGAGAAGCATGAGCCATCTAGCAATGCGTTGGTTCAGATGAGGTTTGGCGTACATGTAATGGATGGGGTCTGTATTGGTGATGACGAAAGTCTTGTGATTTAGAAGGTAGTGTCGGAGTTTGGTGGCAACGAATGATAGGGCAAGGCACAATTTTTCTACATGTGTGTACCTAGTCTCATAGTCCACCAAAGTACGACTTATATAATAAACGGCTTGTTCGTGATTCTCAGAGTCACGATGTGCAAGCATGGCTCCTACAGCGTGGTCGGTGGCGGAAAGGTAAAGGTAGAAAGGGCGGTTGTCTTGGGGTGGGATAAGCACGGGTGGCTGTAAGAGATAAGATTTGAGAGCTTCGAAGGCTTGGTGACATTCTTCGCTCCATTGGAATGCAATATCCTTTTTAAGGAGGTGGTGGAAAGGTTGACACCGATCCGAGAGTTGGGAGATGAAACGTCGGATAGATTGGAGCTTACCTTGTAAACTACGCAATTGTTTGAGATTTTTGGGTGGGGGCATTTCTAGGATAGCTTTTACTTTAGATGGATCGACCTCAATGCCACGCAAAGAGACGATAAAGCCAAGAAGTTTTCCCGAGAGAACACCAAAAACACATTTCTTCGGTTGAAGGCGGACAGAATATTGTAACAGGCGATCAAAAATAATGGTTAAAACATCGAGATGTTCACTACGATGTTTAGACTTGCCGAGAAGATCGTCGACATAGTCTTCAAGGATAGTGTGCATAATGTCATGAAAAATGTAGGTCATAGCCCGCTGATAGGTAGCACCAGCATTCTTAAGGCCAAATGGCATGACACGATAACAGAAGGTTCCCCAAGGAGTTATGAAGGCAGTCTTGTGTTGATCGGCAGGGGCAACCAAAATTTGGTTGTATCCTGAAAAGCCATCCATGAGAGAAAGCATTTCATGACCCGCAGTGAGATCAACAAGTTGATCAATACTTGGGAGGGGGAAGTCATCCTTAGGGCAAGCGAGGTTAAGATCCCGGAAATCCGTGCATATCCGAAGTCCCCCCGTCGCTTTCGTGACAGGTACGATGTTGGAAATCCATTGAGGATAGTCAATAGGCAGAATGAAGGAAACAGAAAGGAGTCGTTGGAGTTCCTCTTTGACCAAGAGAGCAATGCGTGGATGCATTTTTCTCAATTTCTGTTTGACTGGTTTGGAATCGGGGTTTAGGGTGATGTTATGGACGGCAATGGTAGGATCAATTCCTGGCATGTCAGCGTAAGACCATGCGAAAGCTTGGTTGCGAGCACGGAGAAAGGTAGTAAAGGCGGCTTGTTCTGATGTGTTAAGGGATTGTCCAATCTTCACTATGTGAGGATCTTCCTCCGTGTGGATGTTGATTTCTATAGTAGATTCGTTCAGCATAGTTTGGGTTTCAGATGGTAAGGCACGTTGAATATAAGAATCATCCGCGCCCAGGTAAGTGAGGATGGAGTCGTCATCCTGGCATTCAACAACATTAATCAAAGGCGAATCCTCTTCGATCATGTCTGGATACAGAAGGGGAAGAGAAGATGGGTCCTCATTATCGCGTTGATAAGTGAGAGGACCTATGAAGATAGCATTTATGAAAAAAAAAAGTTAGGAGGGATAAATTCAGGGTCCATCGATTCTGTGGGAGATGATGGCAAAGTGGGTGATGATGTTTCGGTAGGGGCAACGTCTTCCTCTTCCAGGATACAGCTGACAGGAGGTGTCTCTTGTGTAGGTGTTTCGGAAAAACCGAGACCACTGCGATCATTATGTTTGCGTGTGGTCACGGGAATAAGTGTATGTCGGCCTTGTTCGTAAAGGCCAAAACCAAAGCCTTTCCACGCACAGCGAGTCAAGAAGGTGAGGGCGAAACGACGATTTGTCAAGTATTGAAAATCGGATTGGAAGGGAACCACACCAAGAGGAGGTTCAGGGGTAATGGAGGATGCGTCAACACCCCCATACGTTAGGTTAGTGCGACAATGGGGTGGTCCGTAAGAGATTACCTCCCCCACGCGACGGTCGTAGGTGGGATGCGCATGTAATTGTCCGTACTCCTGCGGGGTAGGGAAAGAACTAACGTTATATAGGCGGTACTCCCCCAGCGTGAGGCGATGAAAAACATCTACTAAGGGGTCGGAGGTTGGGATGTTAGCTGCGGGAAGAGAAGTGGTTTGTGCGACGGTGGTTTCATCAGTTGAAGGCGTAGGTGCAGTTGAGGTGGATGGTTGAGGTACATTTGAAGAGGATGGTTGGGTTGAATGTATGGGTGTCTTAATTGGTATAAGCACATCGTTTGGGCGGTATAACATATTGCAAGTTTTGAAGGGGGGAGGATCAGCTTTTACAGTGTAGGACTTCCCCTCGTACTCAAATTTTATACATCGATGTAATGTTGAGGGAACGCATCCCATGGCCCGGATCCAAGGACGACCCAGCAATATATTATATTGGAACTCTCCTTCAAGGACATAGAAGAGTTCGGGCAAAGTACGTGGGCCTACGCGAATGTTGAGGATCACGGTGCCTAAGGTAGAAGTAATAGCGTCATTGAATGATCGCAACATGATGGGGTTGGCACACATGCAACTAGAAGGGATGTTCATTTGTTGGAAGGCTTTTGAAGAGATGATGTTTAGGCTAGCGCCCCCGTCAATCATAACCCGACGTACTCGAATGTCTCGGACGTAAGCGGAAATGAAAAGGGCAGGGTCAGGGTCTTCTGTACCAAAGTCGATAATTTCATCTTCCGAGAAACTAACCGCAGCGGCTTGTTGTTTTGAGACAGAAGTGGTGGGGGAGATGGATTGTTTGGTGAGAGAGGCAACGTGATTGGGTGTTAGAATGGAGGTAACGGGCAGGGTTTCGTTGGGTAAAACCTCTATCCCTTGAAGGATCTCAACGAGAGCTTGTCGATGAGATTCAGAAGTCTGAATGAGATCATATAGTGTCATTTTTACGGGCGATTGATGAAGCTGTTTGATCATGGTTCGGTGGGCAACTCCATTAGAGACGGGATAGGCGGGTCCGCGAATAACCACTTTAGGTGGTGGTGTAATCGGGATGGTTGAAGGAGAAAGAGATGCCGCAGGTGTGTTTTCTTTCGCTTTCCCATTGTTTTTCTGTCCTCGAGTAGCGACACTAATCATATTAATCTCGTAAACCTGAGATGAAGAAGATGGTTGGGATAATTCATGGTCTTTAAGAGGTGGGGTTGTAATAATGATCGATCTTGGTGAGGCGGGGACAGATGGTATAGTAGAGGGAATTGACGCTAGAGGTCTCTCCCTTCGTAAGTTGTCTTTCTTAATCTTTCTATCCGGAAGAGGTGACTGGCGAAGGATGGTTTTTAGAGCTTTGCATCCTTCTACATCATGTCCAGGTGTGCGGTGATAGGCGCAGATTTTAGACTCATCATAATCCACAGGTCGGGGCTTAGACGGGTCATAAGGTCTAAGTGGAGGTAGGGAGATGGTCGCATTCTCCACCAACATAGCAAGGATTTTGGCGTAAGATCCTTTGAGTGGGTCAAAATCAGAAGAAGATGAGGGTATTGATTGTGTGGGTTGTGGTAATGTTTGGGCGTGTTTAGTTCGTATGGGTGGTGGTTTAGCCGAGGGGTGCTGACACATGTTTTTCACTAAACGTGGTTTCTTGGACACAGAAGTTACGTTCAGCTGGTTAGATGATGAGGCTACAGATGGCATGGTAGCAGGAAACAACCACGGAGAAAGGGGAGTGACAGAAAATAAATCCTTTGATGATGGGATTGGTTTAGGGTTGATAGGTGGACCGGATACGTGGGGTAACGATGTTGTGATACCCTTTGATCTCTGTATAGGTGTAAAAGGCGTAGGTCGTTTTGCAGAAAACAACGGAGGTATGATATATTGGTGTAATGTGGAGGGATGAGGTCCCAATATGGAAGGTGGGTGTGACGATGAGGGTTTTAATTGTGATAGAGGCCCGGATTGCGTTCGTCTCCTAGGTGGCGGAACGGATTTATTTTTGGATAGATCGAGTCGCTCAGGCGGGTGTGTTAGACTGGGCATTGGTGAGGTCCCAAGCGTAGGGGAAGATCTGGTTAAGTTGATAGAAGTGGACGGGGCATTTGGTAGAGGTGAGAGGGGTGAAGGCGAGAACAGGGGCATTTTAAGCTTCTGTAAGCACTTCGGGTAAATGGTGGAGACATCAGGATCAGTCATTTGCATTTGAGTAGAAACAGGAGTACTCAAACGTTCCCATAGGGCCTGTCTATCTTCTGTGGAATGACAGTCTCCAGGTGTGATTTGTAATTTTGGTACAGAGGAAAAGTGAGTTGTAATTCCAATCCATTGCGGGTGTGACACAGGAGGCGGATGAGGCACTGTATCAGTAGATGCTAGGAGGTCAACCGGTCGTTGAAAAGATTTAGGCGATGAGGGACTAATAGGTAGGAGGGCGTGTTCGAGGAGATCTGTCATGTTAAAAGAATGTGGTGATGTTAGTGTAAGAGATTTCTCGTCTAAGGATGTCAAAAGGAGTGGTGAGCCTTCCTCTTGTGTAGCAAGAGTGGTAGAAGGGGACGTTTGGGAAATAGATAAATTAGATAGCATCCGCTCACAGTCTTGTAGGGATGTGGTGTAAGAAGACTCATTGATGGGAAGAGAAGCCTGGGCAGTTAACTCTTCTATGGGTAAAGGAACGATTTCGCTTTGGCTTGATGGTGGTAAAGGAGGTTCGGGCTCCTGTGTTAGTGGAGAGGCTTGATTCAAAATTTTCTCGATAGAGGCTTTTGGCTGAGAATCGAAGACTGCATGGATCTCATGAACACTCTCCTCAGCTAAGATATCTTGGTTTACGTTGCTGCTGGACGAGTGATTCGGGAATGGCTTGTTGAAAATTTTCAGATTTCGGTTAGCAGGGGCGTTAGGATTATCGAGTGTTATATCCCCTGCGTCAACCATTTCCTGCACTATGTTTTTCAACATCTTGCAGTTTTCATGACTATGTCCTTTTACGCGGTGAAAGTTACAAAAGTCATTTTCTTTGTACCAGGAAGGTATTGCGCGGGTGGAGTCAAACCCGGAGTGAGGTTTAACAGGGGGCAAGGTGATAGCCCCAGCTTTGAGCAATTTCTCTAGGATGACGCCATAAGTTTCTCCCAAGGGAGTGTAATTGGTGGGCTCAGCTTTGTATTTATAGGTGGTTTTTGGTGGAGTATTGGACGGTGATTGGGATTTGACCATCACCGCGTGGACAGCTCCTTTTGATTTAGAAGAGGTGGACGCGTGAGGAGTGGTGGTATTTGGTTTATTGGTAGAATCAGGAGTTCGGAAAGTGGAGTTCTTGTTGCGCAACCGCAGTTTCTCTTCCTCTAAGGCTCGAATTTCTAATTTTCGAGCCATAGTAAAGGCCTCGTCGAATGTACGGAAAGTTTGAATTTGGAGGGTAGGGGAGATGTGCTTAGCGCAGGCCCGCGTAAACAGTTCGATAAGTTCGGTTTGAGGCAAGGCATACGTAAGTTGGTTGATAAGGCCCCGCCATCGTCCAACGAAATCTGCGATAGATTCGTCTTCGAATTGTCGGATGGCATAGAGGTCAGTGATAGATACTTTCTTGGCAATGTTAATGGAGAAATGATCCAAGAAAGATTGGGCTAGTTGGTTAAAAGAGAAGATTGAGTGCTGGGTTAAAGCACTGTACCACTCCAAGGCAGGCCCTGATAAGGACATGGGAAAGGTGCGGAGTAACAAGGCATCATCATGGGCAATCAAATAACAAGCATGTCTAAATGATCGCAAGTGTTGTTGAGGATCCTCTTTACTGTTAAAACGAGTAAACTTTGGCAACTCCCATTGAGGAGGATATGAATGAAGGGGGACAGAAGGGTGAATGGGCTCCCGACAAACTTGCTCGTATGTCAAGGCGCTACGACTTCCTGAAACGGAAGCCTCCAGGTTTTGCATTTTGTCCATCATTTGCTTGATGAAATCTGTGGTTGGATGAGATGATGGTGCCACAGAATAGGGATGTCCCATATAAGGTGTTGAGGTTACTGGATACGTATATGGGAATGAAAAGGTAGGCGGAGCTTGAGAAGGAAAGCTCGTTTGAATAGGTGGCAGAGAGTAAGTCATGAATGGAGTGGTCTGAAAGAGAGATGAGATAGGGGCAGTTGGTGGTGGCGATACATGGGGTCCAAGATTAACAAAAGGAAAGCTAATCGGGGTCGTATGAACCTCTGCCGCTGTCGGATTGGGAGACGGGGCTAGTGATGCGGGAAGTAAGGTAT
This sequence comes from Taxus chinensis, assembly GCA_019776745.2. Taxonomy (NCBI): domain Eukaryota; kingdom Viridiplantae; phylum Streptophyta; class Pinopsida; order Cupressales; family Taxaceae; genus Taxus; species Taxus chinensis. The sequence goes on from CM034155.1 coordinate 303,251,360, forward strand.
TGTTATCAGGAGGAGTAGGAGCTAAATGAGCAGCTATACTAATAGGCATGCCCATAAGGAGCTGACCATCAGGCGTACGGTCAGGGGTATGAGACAAATAGTATTGTACAGCGCTGGGATTAGCATCCAGAAATTTGGCAAAGTCCTTGTCTCCTACAGGAATTTGGGGGATCTCACTGGTGTCCGTAGGGTTTCCTATAGAATGTGAAGGGGGTGATTCAGGCAAAGAAACAGAGCAAGCGTGTGAAACCATGGCGGCGGCTTGCTTCCGAGTGATGACAACCATAGACCAGAACACACAGGAAAGTTTCAATCTATCAAGAACAAAAACAACCTCAGAATGGTGAATTTGGCAAGTTGCTGGTTTGTCAGGGGCTGAGAGAGACAGTAACCGATATCGGTTTACTAACCGGTGTCGGTCACAGGAGAAACGACGTCGGTCCCTTAACCGATGCCGGTGTCAAAAAAAAAAATCTAGGATAAGAAGATACAAAGGGGCTGCTAATTTGATTTTTAGCAACGTTGAATAGTTTTATCAACTTATTGATCACAAAAGACAGAGTATGACAGAGAAAACAGAACAGCAAACAAGCAAGATGCACACGCAAATGCAGAGATTAACCTTAGGGTTAATTTTAATTATTGTGGGCTTATGCCTTAAGACGTAGAATGATGTCAGAATCCTAAACAAGAGACTTAGGGGAAATGTCAAGTTGTTTTGGCTTATAAGGTTACCTCAATCGGGCGGAGGAATACCGCGGAAAAAAGGGGGGATGTTTGAGCTGTTGTGTTAATTGTGAAGTGATTCGGTATGTGTTGTGCAGTGAAACTAAGGTTAATTTCCTGTCAATACCGTGGATATCACCCCCACGTGTACGACCTGTTACTTAATCTATGTTCACTAGAATTGAAAAACAACAGGCAGGAATGCAATGCATGTGTTTTAAAACCCAAATCGAAAGTGATATTCGATGAAGCAAAAGAGATGACTTTTACTAATGCAAGATGCAAAAACAAAGCAAGTTCTTTTACCAGAATAATAAAATACCCTGTGAATATCTCTAGAAGAAGAAAACAGCAAGTATGCTCCCTATAATAAAAGCAAGCAAGAAATAAAGAAAAACCCAAAATGGGTCCCACCGGGCGTGCCAAAATGTTTCACTCGGAAATGCTTCGTTCCTTATAGAAACAGATAAGGTTAGGGTTAGGAGGAATACCTGTAGAATGTCGAGATGATGTGCGCGTACCGTAGAGAAAGATCAGGCTGACTGCGAAGAACTCCTTTTTGTCTTGGAAGGACTACCTGCAAATAAGAACACAAGACCACAAGATTTTGATTAAGATAATAAATGAGGAAACTGCCTTGGGCCCAGGAAATGTAAAACTTCCTTTCGAAGGTGGTCAGTTTCCCTGCTAATATGAGTTAACACAAAATATTGTAAAATATCAATCAAATTGCTTGGCTGAACTGGGTAGGGGAAAGGCTGTTTTTCCTGGTTTTGATCAAAGGAACCGATGCCGGTTACCTATAACCGATGGCGGTTACTGATAACCGATACCGGTGGGTTCTAGGATCTTCTGGGCTGGTTGTGGAGTTTGTAATGGCTGATTTTTGGATAGTATTGGGAAATGGGATGGTTAGAAGCTAAGGAATGATAGTTAGAGGCAATGGTACGTTGGATAATGGATTCAGGAACGGATTTGGGAGGACTGTAATTCCAAAAGCATAAGAAATGTTATAATGGAGGACATGCAAGATGTAACTTACTGGTTTTTGACGAAGATGCCAGTTGATCTCCTTGGCTGCCAACTCTTCTGGTTTCTTCACTCGTCTCTGCTTGGTCAAGTGAAGTTCTGGACTCTGCTAATCGCTTTGGACTCTCCTTTGATTCAAAAATCCTTCGACTGATCTCCAAAATGAAATTCCGATCCGTTGTTTTGGTTTGGGGAGCCCATTTACAGGGAACCGATGGCGGTTACGTAACCGACGGCGGTCGAGTAGGAACCGGCATCGGTTAGGAAAAAGTAGGCTATTTTTAGTAAAATAGCCCACCTTCCCTGCTTTTCTCCCGAGAGATCAGTTGCGGGCTTGGTCAAGTGGCTAGAAGGTCGGCTTTGGGTGCGAGTAAGGAGGCATTAGTTATGGATGTGAGTCTAGACCAAGTCATGGGGTCTTAATTAGGTTAGTTTAGGGTTAGGGCTAGGTCATGGTGAGGTGGCCAAGTGAGGTGGTAGGTAAGGCGATGTGGATTTATCAATTACAAGGTAATTAATAAATAATTGTGTGAAGTTTAGGTAATGAGGTTAGGTTGCGAAATGGGATGCGGGTCACAAGGGGTCGTGAGACACGAATTTGGTGTCTACAACAACTTCCAGATTCATCATTCTGAATGCAAATATCAAGCTACAGAATACACAAGTAGCATCCAACTTCCAACTAAAGGAATAAAACTACAAAGCCCAACAAAGTTTTCAAACCAAAGCACGCCTTCTAGAAAAGGATAAACTACAAGTACACATGCACAAGGTTCATAAAATTAGTTTGAACTACATCTATAAAGAGAAGAATGCATCTATAGAATGAAAGAAGGATTGCAAACTACAAACATGCATGTCCAGAATGGAGAAGATCTACATAAAACTCCAAGTAGACATCTTCCATGGTGAGGTAAAATGAAAAGAGCTCATTTTTCAAATGGATAACAAATAGTATGCATCTACCAAATGTGAGATAGAGTTCAAGTATAGAGTTGGGAAACGAAAAAAGTTAATATTTCCAAGCACCGAGCCAAGCCTGCAGACAATTCATCAAAATGCATAGAATGAAGTTTCAACAAGTTTTAAATGATGAGTGAGATTTTAAAATTTCACTTCAAAATTAAAAGGAGTGAACCCACAAAATGCTTTCAAATTTCAAAGATTTTACTTATATTTACAACGGGTTCAAAGTTACAAGAACAAAAATTGAGCTCAAAAGGGGAAAACAGTGTTGGAACTCATCATTTCCCGAGAAAGAAGCAATCAAATGAGCAAAAAAATGGTGGATAATTCTCTCTACATGATAGTCCCGAGTTCATTATCTATCGACTACAAAAACCAGATAGAAAACTAGATGCCAAACAAAGATTTATCAATCTAGGAGGAAGAATAGAGCATTTTAATCGATAAATGATCTTCAGATCATATACAGGAGGGAAACCGAACATAGAACCAAAAAAAAAAAAATAACTTTGAGATTCTTCTGTAAATACGTGCAAAATTTGAGCAATAATGGTGTCGAGAGTTCAAAAACAAAATGCAAGCTCGAAAACCACCAAGTCTCCAAGCATTCATTGAAAAATCACAGAGCGGTAAAAATTTTTCTAGGGCTTCACCCGCAGAGTGAAGATGTAAATGAAATGACCAAATGCCAAGCTGGAAGGTATAAACTCCCATTCGAAACTATGGTTTCAAACCCTAACTCATGGTCAAGATCAACGACCCATTAAATGCCAAGTGGAAGATCAAACGGTGGTCATTCCTCACAGGGTCCCAGGCGATAAGGCCCAATTAAATGCCACCAACCACCTTAATTGCCAAAGAAAGAACCCTAATTAGGATTAGAAGATCTATAGTGGAGAACATACCAAAGCACAAATCAAGGGTCCCAAAATGCTTCACAAAATCCAAGCTAAAACCACCATGGTCGGGTTCTAGAGACTAAGGTTAAGTGAAGGTTGAGTCATCGTGGAGAAGGGGCTAGCCCACATGGATGGTCAACATAATCAATTTCCAAGACTTTTTAAAGAATAAACTATAGTCCACACCACAAAAAAATCAAACAATTAATATCATATTCCATGATCACAGAAAAGGTGAAAAGCGGTATTACATGCTAAAATCCACATGCTAAAATCTACAATGTGGTAACATTCCAAAACAAAGGTGGTCCCCGCATGGGTTTTTCAAACAAATTTGTAAATTTCACTTTTGTGACTATCCAGATCAGTGAAGGAAATCAGAAAACATGTATACCTTAGAGGTGGTCCCCACTTCACTTTATTTTTCCAAATATGGCTAAGGTTGCATCTTTTGCCTATACATAGGAGATGATTTTTGTATGGCTTCACAACATGACAGAACAAAGAAGATGACAAACTTGCATGTGTAAAGAAAGAAGAATTGCCTGGCAAGTAAATTTTAAAATTTAGCAATTATTCATCTTCTTTCCTAAAAATAGAATAGTCAATTGCATTTTGACTAAATTGTATCGAAGGCTGATAATGCCTATTTTTATCATGTACTTTAGTTTGTATTATTTTTTTCCTTTATTTATTATTACATAAAGGATAAAATTAGGATACATGTGCGAGTACAGCCAGGGAGCTATTTTTAGGATGTTGGATGAACTTTTGCTATATATTGTGTGCTCTTGCAAAGCACAAAGAGGAAGGGGGGATTTTTCAAAGATTTTTCCCAGAAGAACTTTTTTATATGAGTACTAAAGCAATTTCTTCCAGTTTTACTCTATGAGTTTTGAATTACTCTTGCCTTTCCAAGTTATTCTGCAGTCTTGTGAATCGATATTCCCTGATTAGTCACTTTACCCTGCTACAGATCTACTATTTTCTACTAAATTTCATTGTGCATGTTAGCTTGCTAGTATTGTTGTGATTTTCACTTAGTACAAATTAAGTGTTTTTTTCCCTTACAATCTGTAGAAAGTACAAATTGGTTCATGCACACAAAGAATTCTTCACAAGTCAATTGTCTATTCCACTCGAGTCAAGTTCTTAATTAAAATTTGGTGTATCACCTTAGTAATTATTTCATTTTCAGTCACCTCCTGACCCTAAAACTCGCAGAAACCAGTCTAGTGAACACCAATAGGGAACCGACCTTTTAACACCAGAGGTTCACCTCAAAATAGGTATACCGACAGACCTGAGGTGTCCCCATTGTTTCTATGAGAGAGATATCTTTTGCAGACTTAGAACACTTGCTACCATCTCTCTACCAGGTGCACTTTTGAGAGATAACAGGACATTAAAACAAAATTTCAATAGGAAAAAGAAAAACTATTTGTAGACATTCTAAAATAAAGTAGACACAAATTACTCCAAGATTGACACAGATTAACTTGAAATTGATTAGATTCATCAGTAGGGGAAAGTTTATTTGAACAGTCTCAGAGCTTGTTAATGGTTCTACACTCGCAACCAACTTGACGTGATTGAAATCTAAAACACAGTAAATTAACAGGTTTCTTAGATTCGTATCTTAGGAAGATGGGCTCTCTCAAATTTTCTCTTAAGAATTCAACCCCTAACCCATTGCAAGAGTATTCTCATTGTATTTATACATTTCACTCACTCAATCATCCCAAATTTTCCCTCGAAAAAGAAGAATATTCGAGAGACCTTTACTTGTTACTAATTTGTCTTGGAAAGTGACATTGAAAAAATTTGCAACAAAAAGTTGCCATTTGGACAAATCATGAACTGATCACATTTCCTAGGCCTTTGACTAATGACTAGGATGCCATTCCATAACTTTTTAATAGTCCTTTTAATCATTCTAATTCAATCATGTGAGAACTCCTCATTTTAATCATTTTCCGGAGGCTCTATACAACTGGATCTGACAGGTAATCCTTTTCACCCTCAAGGCAACACATTTTTCATCCTTTCCCCTCTCTTTCCTCTGTAACTCTTTCCCACATCCATCTTTTGTGGTAACTCATGTCTTTCCAAGTTCCTGAGAAATTCCAACATAAAAATATGAACCTTAACAATCCTTGGATTCACAAATTAGTTTCTAAATCCATTCAATGGCACTTTACAGACAAAAATGACAAGGAATTTCATAAAAATGATGAAAAACAGTGCGTATTTGCATCTCCAAGAGTATTGGAGAAAAAATGGTGGATAAACAGGTGGATTGCAAGGCAACCATTGATTCTTCCCATTCTCTACTTTATATTAGAGTTGTCCATGTGTTTTCTTGGCACAATTACAAAGGTGAGGAATAGTGGCAAGTTTCCAAACAAGCACGGTCCTTCTACGTTCCTTGGGCCCAAGAAAAATGTGTTTTGGCCTTTGAAAAAGTCTCTGTAAAAAAGGAGCTAGTAGAAGCCTCCACATGTCACCTTGGTGCACCTTTGGTATGGTCCTCAAAAGTAGAGACCCCAAACAAGTGCGAGCTCACCGCATGTATGAGTCAGGAAAATTTGTTGAAAAAGTTAAAGGATCAGTGAAAGTTGTAATGTGTCTAGGGTCCGAGATAGTTTTCCTTGGCCATTAAAAAGTCCAAGCAAGGGCAAATTTAGCGGAAGCCTCCAAGTGTCCTGGTGGTGCTTTTTCAAAATAAAATTTAGGGGTAGGTACCCAAATAGGCATGTTTTCTCTACATGTCCCAGGCCTTTAGAAAGTTTCTTGATAAGTTTAAGTATAGAGAGGTTTAGGTGGAAGCCTCCAAATGTCTCCCCAATGCAAATTTGAGATGGTCCCTAAAAGCGGAGACCCTGAAGAAGCACGGGATAACCAGGTGTCCCCTCAGCGCAACTGTTAAGGTGGGACCTTGAGGTAGATCCTCACATGGGTGCCGTCACTTCATGTATACATGGTCTGACAAAGCTTCACTAGCTATATGTAAAAATTTCTAATTTTGGGCAAGGTAGCGGAAACCTCCACATGTCTCCCCGGTGCAACTCCGTGGTCAAACCAAAAGTGAATTTTCAGATGAGCACCGGCCCTCTACATGGAAAAATCTTGAGATAAATCAATCCTTAGAGTTTCAAAGTGCCCCACTAAGCCACATCCAATCAGAAAGGGCTAGGTTTCTAGAGATGCTGAGATATAAATTTGACAGGGAAAACACTTCTATTAAACCGTAAAATGCAGGGAAATCACCATTTATGTCTGGAAATGAATCTTTCTTTTAGGAAAGAGAATTTATAAATGATATAAATCCCAAATGTGATCTACTGAGCCACATAGAATTAGAAAGGATCACTTTTCCACAAGTATTGAGACAAAGATTGATAGGGAAAACAAAACGCAACTGTGGAAAAATGGAAGAAGGGAAAAAACCTGATTTTACACCCAAGTTACAAAGTCTTGCACATGGACAGAGGAACAGAAAATAAATTCTTGACTTAAAGTGATGCTCGACCAAAGGAAGGGACTAATCATGGCAAAAAATTGAAGGAAAGAGATTTCATGCTTCAATACAGGGAGATAGAAAACATGACAGAGCCCAGAAACTGAAGAATTACAATGAAAAATAGGGCGAGATCAAATTTAGCACCAACATGAGGCAAGCTACATAAGAATGTGAAATTTTTTTTCTCCCATTTTCACACAAAGGGGGAAATGTTAGGAAATATTTTTTCGAGTGCTCACATTGTCATTATATTGGTTAATATCTAGTGTTTTAATGTCTAATTATTTGTCAGGATTCAGTGGTTGAACCAACCCACACATATATAAATTTCGGTTAGAAATATGTAACAAGCTTTTTTGGTATATGGTTGAGTTGTTTTAACAACTTGTAAAACAATTGGGAGACTCCTTATTAATTGGAAATCATCTCTATATAAATATGTAACTTCTATTATGTTGAATACACAGAGATTATTGTGTTGTGTTTTGTGAATTTTAACAAATTCATGACATTTTAGTGATAATGTTTTCAATAATAAAATATATATTGTTTATGTGCTATTTTGAATAGTTTGTAACAATTTATTAATGATTAATTATTTTCATGTAAATTTTTTTAGGTGTTAAGTTCACACAAATTTACAATATTACAATCGTGTAATCATCTCGTTTGCTGCACCTATTATTGAAATTGATCTTTGTGGTCATAAGTTGTAACTCAATGTTAAGAAGTATTTCAATGCCTATAAACATTGTAAGTGATATCATTAATTCAATGATAATTTTTAATCCTTGCATATGATAATTGGTTTCCAAAAATATTCTTTAAACCACTCAATATGAGGGAGAATATGAAATGATGCACTTTAATAAAAAATCCATAAAAATTTGTATGAATGTGTTCTCAAGATTTAAAGGGAAGCATTAAAATATTTCGTGCTTCCTGCTCCATATTTTGAACATGAACTATGTTAAGGCCAATTTTTATTATTTCCCTTTCAATAATTAAATTTGTCTATTTTACCACAACCCCAACACTCTTTTAAACTGATCTCTTCAATCTTGGATCTATTTTTAAACATAGAAATTTTATTTCCTTCAAGACCTCATTACCTCTATCTTTCTTTCTCCAATGAAATAATAAAAAAATTGTTTGAATGATAGTCATATGAAGATTTACTCTTGATATATTTAGGTAGTAAATTTGTGGCTATATCCCTAGTCTTTAGTTAGTTCACTTTACTTGTAATTTTTATCACCAACATTTTCTATAAGTGTTCTTAAGAAAATAGAAATGTACCACACTTCTCTTCCCCATTTGTACTAACATTAATGGATAATAAATGGATTACGATAAAGAATTAGTATTTTTTAGGTGATTTGTAACCAAATCACCATCATTTATCTACAAATAATATACCTATTCCTTGTAAAAAACTTTATCACCATATAATTGGCTTGATATGGAAGTCATATCTTATGCCATTACTTTGTTGCATTTTTTTAATTAACAACATTTAATAACATAGAGTCAAAAACATGACATCAATGTTATATTTCCACTCCTCTTTTTTGTTCAGTTTGGTGAGTAGTTTTTCCTATGTTAATTCCCTGATGTGAATATATTGTTGAAAGATGAAAGCATAGAGGAAAAAGTAGGATCATGTTTCTTGAAGAGGATGAGCAGGGGTTAATACCTAGAATAGGGGTTCCATTTTTGGTGGATAGGATTCTATTTTTGTTAAACAAGAATTCGTATGATGGAAAGGGGTTCATTTTAGAAGAACAAGGGTTCATAGTGAGGCTGTTGTTCAAGCTTTTCATAACCATTGGAGAGTGGATATCATGAGCAAGCACAGGTAGCAAGCTGCAGAAGAATGTGCGATTCATTTTCTCCCATGTTCACACTAAGGGGGAAGTTTAGGAAATAGTATCTCTAGTTCTCACATTGTTATTATATTGGTTGATATCTTGTGTTGTAATGTGTAATTTTTCTTGAGGATTGGGTGGTTGAACCAACGCACGTATATAGAAATTTAGGTGAGAAATATGTAATGGGGATTTTTGGTATATGGTTGAGTTGTTATAGAAACTCGGACAACAATTGGGAGACTCCTAATTAATAGGAAATACTCTTCCTATAAATATGTAACTTCCATTATGTTGAATACATAGAGATTATTGAGTTATGTGTTTTATGAATCTGTACCAGATTCATTACATTTTAGTGATAATGTTTTCAATAATAAAATAGAGATTGTTTATGTGTTATTATGAATAGTTTGTAACAATTTATTAAGGATTAATTATTTTAATATAAAAAATTTATGTTTTAACTTCACACTAATTTACAATATTACACTAGTGTAATCATCTCGTTTACTGCACCTATTATTTAAATTGATCTTTGTGATCATAAGTTGTGACTCAATGTAAACAAGTTTATAAATGTCTATAAAAATTGTACATAATATCATTAATTCAATTATAATTTTTAATGCTTACATATGATAATTAGTTTCAAAAAATATTATTTCAACCACTCAATATGATGGGGAATGTGAAATGATGCACTTGAATCAATAATCCATACATATTTGTATGAATGTGTTCTTAAGATTTAAAGGGAAGCATTAAAATATTTCATTCTTCCTCCTCCTTATTTTGAACATGAACTATCTTAAGGCCTATTTTCCTTATTTCCCTTTCTATATTTTTTAAATTTCTTTATTTTACCACAACCCCAACACTGTTTTAAACTTATCTCTTAAATCTTGTATCTATTTTTAGACATAGAAATTTTATGTCCTTCAAGCCCTCATTACCTCTATCTTTCTTTATCCAATGAAATAATACAAAATCATTTAAATGATAGTCATATGAAGATTTAATCTTAATCTATTCAGATTGTAAAGTTGTGACTATATCCCCAATCTTTAGTTACTTCATTTTACTTTTAATTGTTATCACCGACAATTTCTATAAGTGTTCTTAAGAAAAAAAAAGTGTACCACACTTCTCTTCACCATTTGTACTCATATTAATGGATAATAAATATATTATGATAAATAATTAGTATTGTTTAGGTGATTTTTAACCAAATCACCATCATTTATCTACAAATAGTATACCTATTCCTTACAAAAAAAAATTCACCACATAATTGGCTTGATATAGTAGTCGTATTTTATGCCATTCCTTTGTTGCATTTTTTTAATTAACAACATTTAATAACATAGAGTTAGAAACAAAGAACACAGTGACAATTCTTTCCTTCCTATCAACCTTGTTCGATATTCCTGTGTCAAACATATAAGTTATTTTTGTGTCACACAAATCGAGTGATCCCTCTATGTCATCATATTATCCATATTAAGTATCCAAAAATCAATGTTTTTTTCATGAAACTGTTCAATCTTAATTTTTTTTCTATGTAGAAACTAGGCAAATAAAACCTAAAATAAAAAATACAATAATTTTAAAAAAATAAAAATAGAGAATTCCAAACTCAAATCATCACTTCTATCTATAAATATATTCTTCCCTATCAGAGCATTAAGTCAATACAATCAGTTTACATCTAGAAATTGGGATTTCTTTAGAACATATAAAAATATTGTCTTGAAAATAACTACACAACTCTAAAAAGAGCATCTTAAAAATATAATAGAATTTTCCTAAGATTAACACATGCTTTTGTGCATGAATACAAAGTTTTTTGATATATTTGGAATATCGTAAAAATAGGAACTAAACTAAACACAAAATGACTTTTCTATTTTAAATTAAAACAACTAATGTATGGTCTAAATAAAACTCTATCTTTTTCTAATAATTGGATGGAGAGGAATTAATTGTTTCCTCAATACTCCCCCTTAATTTTGATCTTCAATCATTTTATTATTCTATAAATGAGTGTGAAATTCTAGATCTGACATATTCTTGATATCAAAATCCCATAAAACTTCTAAAATACTTCAATACTTCCTTTCCCAAATCATTCACAAAGACATCAAAAAATTGATCTATGTATATGCAAAATTCAATAAAAATCTTATTATCACAAACCAAATCCTTAATGAAGTAATATATCCTACATTTATGCTTTCTACTCTTGGGAAAATAATCATTTTTGGATAATGCTATTGTTGAGTTGTTTTCATAACAATAAGTGTACCATCTTCTTGATTCTACCTCAATTCTTTCAACACTCTTCTCATTGAAACAACCTAACATGATGCTCTTGTTGCTACTACATACTCTACTTCTATTGAATAAATTGTGATTATGGGAGACATATTTTATTCACATAAAAATATACCTCTTCCAATGTGAAAAGTATAGCTAGATGTGATTTTCCTATCAGTTATACTCCAAACTCGACCATTTTTTGTATAATCTACGAGTTTGAGTTAATTTGAATTCGAATATAAAATTCCATGATTTCTAGTTCCACATACATACCTCAAAATCATTTTTTATAGCTTGTAAATGTGAATGGTTTTGAGATTCCGTGAACCTTGAGATTATGATCACACCATAAATAATATCAGACCTTGTGGACATCAAATACATGATACTTATAGCTAACAAACTTAAAAATGATGGATCCAAAAATGATCCATTATCCTCTTTTCTTAATTTCAAACCTACTGCAATTGATGTTGGTACTATTTTGCAATCAAACATGTTAAATCTATTCAAAACATCAGTAATATACTTTTCTTTTGAAATAAAAAATCCATCCTCTTATTTTTTAACTTTAATGTCCAAACCTAGTACATGAGAACTAGATATGTCATCTTAAATTATTTGTTCATGGTTGATTTGAATGAACCTGTACATATATTTCTAGTAATGATTAACTCATCACCATAAAAAAAATTAGAATATTATCTTATTCATTTATCATCATGTATAAAGTAGGATCATTGATGTTTTTATTGAAACCATTCTAAATAAAATAAGAATCAATCTCATTGTAAGAAGCTCCAATTCTCGCTTGATAGTATACAAATATTTTCTTAACATGTATACCTTTCCTTCATGACCTTCAATATCATAACCTTTAGGATGATTCACATAAATTTGTACCTCACAAAAACCATTCAAGAAATCTTATTTTACATCCATCCAATACATAGGCCATTGGTTTGAGTTGTAATTGCTAAAAAAATTCTTACCATGTCCAAATGTGTTGCTCCTACGAATGTTTTATTGTAATATACTCCATATTGATATGTAAAACCTCTTGCAACTAGCATTTATTTATGTCAATTTTATTTACCATAATCATTGCACTTGGTATGATAGACCCTCTTCACTATTATCATGTCCTTTCCTTCTGGAAGATCTGAATATTCCCATGTCTAACTCTTCTCTATGGCATTTTTTTAAACATTCAAGTGCTGAGAGGAGGAGGTGTTTTAATCAGTTCCCTTAAAAACTTACCAATTTATACTTAGTAATCAAGATCACATTAAGAAAATTAAATAAAACGATACACCACTCAAGATATGTTGTTATGAGAGAGAAAATAAAAAACACATGGAGACACACGAATTTACGTGGGAAATCCAATAAGGGAAAAAACACGCAGAATAAAAAAAATACAAGGAATAAATATTCTACAAAAATTAAAATGATCATGAAGCACCTACTTAATTTATAAGCACCCACTTCAATTCACAAACAATCACCTACTTGCAATGGAAGAACCCACTTCCAACTTGTTGAGCTACAACTAAGGCTTCCATCAGTTAATTTTTATCACCTTCTTCCTATTTTCGTATATGAACATTTTGTATATTAGTTTGATATTTTCTTCATCACCTATTTCACCTATATAGTGCACACACACTATTATTTCTACAACAAGAAACTTGAAACTCAGAGAACTAAACTTTATATTCAAATATCATGCTCATAGAAGTGACTTTTCATCTTCACATTAACAAATATTTTCATCTAACTTCTTTACTACATACAAAAGGTGATGTTTTTCTTATAAACTATCTTTATTTTTTCTTTTAACACTTCTTACATGTTTATAGTCCTGTCTTATGATCTGCAAGTTTTTAGAATATGAGACAGAGTCCTTTTAAGTATTTAACATCCAGATATAAATTATAACATTCCATTTAGACCTTTAAAATAGGCTTCTAACAATTCATGCAAGTATTAACCCTTCATTCACCAAATAATCTCTTTTCTTCTAGTGGAACAAAGTGTTTCTTAGAGTTTTGGATGTTATAGATTCTTTTCAGATCCTTTAGGACCTTAGCAATTCCTTCTTCTTCATAGCTCAATCTACTCCCTTCATTTATGTCTTTACATTCTTCATTTGAGTCATCTAGTCAGGATAGATGTAGGAATGGGTTAACATAATTTACCCATGAAGACTGGTCATACATACAAGCTCATCTCTAACTTATGAACAAGATATGAGGATTGAAACAAACTCTGATATATAATTTAAGTCTTTTAAAATAAACTAGAATAAAGGATATCATTGTTACTCACGGGGGGTTCATTAGCTAGGAAATATCCTAGCATGTGGGTTCATATTGAGGTAATTAAAATTAATAAAACTAAATTCAATATACCGGTAGACATGAGGGGGTGAAAGGGTTTAATTTATTAATATTTTGAATCGGGTATTGGGGGTAGGTTAGAGAGGTGGGCCAGAGGAAAAGGAGGTTTAATTTTAATATAAAACTAAAACATTTGAACCCTAGTTTTTAAAGTGAATACCTTAACATTGCAAAATAAGTGTGTTCATAAAGTTAAATTATAATCTCTTTTTGAATAAAGAAATCTCAATTAAGACATTGTTAACCAAGAAATAATAAGATGGTAAAAAACTCGGATTGAGTATGTTTTTCAACGCAAGTGATATTATTTCACCATCTTAATTATTTGAAGAAATATTGATAAATGATTAAATCTTAACATTTACAAGGTGATTTAAAATAGGTATTCAATGGCTTCAAATTAACCTTGAAGAGGAAATGCATATTAAAAAAAATTGAGTGAGAAATATGATATATTTTCTGTGTAATATATTAGGGTAGAAATAAAAAGGGGTAAATAAAATTGTAATTGAAAAATGGGTAAGTAAGGTACATGGAAAAAATAGGGGGTATTTTCATTCTAATAATATAATAGGAGTGGGTACTATCAATTAAATATTTAGAGGTAAAAACTAGAATTAAGGGTATTCTTTAATACTCTTCAAATGCACATGCTATACCATACTTTTACTAAGTGAACCCCTTGTGTTGTTATTTCACATTTTCAATTCATACCACATCGACTCAGTCAACCAAGACCATGTTACCTTACCAAGGGATGGGAATTCAATATTCACATAGCTTGAGGATGGTGTTAAGGGAATATATTATCATTTACCATACATAAAGGAGTACACTATCAGTTTATAATCTTCAAGAAAATGCACTCATTTTTTTAGTAACAAAGGCTACACCAATGAGTTATTTTTTGATTTCATGGGTATTCTCAACCAACAATGACATTAGAAGCACCTTCATAAGGTAGAAACACTTACACAGTTTCTCATATCAGGATTCTTTTCACCAAAACTCTCATTCATTCAAATTTCCTTGATCCATCAAATGTAGCATTATTAGGGTTCTTGATTTCAAACCCTTACTCATAATTTGAATAATTTAAACACCTTATCATTCATTTTTATTCCCACATAGCCACTTAATCACCTCGATGACTGAACTCAATAAAAATTTTAGAAATCTATTTGCATGAGATGAGAGGATATGATTAATAATTTGAGACATTCCTTTAGTTATAAACATAAACAAAGTCTTCAAATAATGAGTGAGAAATTTGTGATTTTATTTTATTCAAACTTTCTAAAAAACATTTTTAGGAGAAATCATTCTTTAAATCGCTATCCATACTATGGTTCATACACTAAATTGAAGGATTTTAATATGAGGACTAAGTACTATATGACAAAGATGATTGTTTCTCGGAGTAGCAACTCCAAATCTAAATCTTTTGACTTCTTACTTGAAATAAGCTTACATTCACACAACCATCATAGTGAATAAATTCTAGGTGGGCATGTACATCATCTTATAGACTTGGAAATAATTGTTATGAGGTGAAGTGTACAACTCTAGCTCAAATGGATTTTTCTTTAATAGGGTTGTATGTAATCGGTGATAAAGGACAAGAGAAATTACACTCCAACCCTCTTCCAAAGCATATGGCACATTTCATCAAGTAACCTTAAAATTTTAGAAGATGTTCATAGCCATTTCAAGCTTCTAGAATAGGTTCACATTCAAAAGCTTTGTCAGAACACCTTGATTGTCTACAATGTGCAACATTATTAAGTGGTAAAAAGGATAGATTTATCTTCATTTCCATTTTTCTTCACACAATTTTTTCAATAACTTCATGATTACTTGATAGAAATCATAAGTTATCTAGGACACCAAAATTTCTTCATGAGATATCCAATAGACACATGTTCCTGTAAGTTTTACCGAAACATGTCCTTTACTATACGGTACAATCAGACCTATAGATGCACAAGTGATTTTTCATAACCCCTGGAGATTCCTTTGTATGCCCAAAACATCAAATATTATTCACCAACTTGTTTTACATCCACACCTTAAAAATTTCTTCTATTACTCAAAAACAGCTTTGACGATGACATGATACTTTCTTAAAAGATTTGATAGAACTTTTCAAATTCATCATGTTATGACCTTATACCTTTTGCATTTTAGTTTTCAAAAAAATTAATCAAAAAATTATGTTGTGAGTTATCTAGAAAATCCCTATCAATTTAGCACAATTGCTAAGAATTTGAGGTGCTTATTTTGACCTTCTCAAAAAACAAGTCTTGGAAAAATTAGCTCTAAAATCTCAATTTTCATTTTCTACTCCTAAATGTTTTTCACACTATAAATACTCACCACTATACAATCTCGCACATTTTATTTTTCATGAGGCCGGTTGAATTGTTTTCACTCATTTCATTTTCCTATGAGTATTAGGCTTGTACTCACCCTTCATTTACACTAGGTCTCCTGTAATCATAAAAACCCATGATTTTTAAATTTTTATACCTCTAAATTCCTAGAACAAGACTTCTCCATCCTTTAAAATATTTTACCAACAATATCATACCTACAAAACATAATAAACCATATCCTGCTAGGAATAAGTCTTTGCACTAGGCCTAGTGTGACTTGTTTTTCACTTTCAACACCAAATGTGACCTGATAAGCACTAATAGACACTTCTCACACCTCCAAATGACTTTAAAGGAAAATTTTGACACATTTTACCTCTATAACAAATAAAATAAGTTTTACACACTTCTACATTTTGATTTTTAGACACACCTAATTAATGCATCACCACACTCTTACATTAATAAATCCTTGACCCTTGGAGACACATAAATGGAAATGTGAAACATGAGACACATATGTATGAATTTAGGAACATGATATAAGCATTGATATAGACACGAGGAAAAATTCATGACCATGCCTGACTCCTTGAGACACACACTATGTTGTGTATGAACTCATGACTCCATGTTACAATGTGAGACCACTATAATTCAAGACACAAGTAAAAATCACTTTATTCAGTAAGAGATAATGAAGAATGATATACCTGATCAAACCCATGATCAAGCCTGTTTGACATCAATGAAAAATTTTAAACAAACTCCTCATTTTTCATTGATGGAAAACAAATCCTTTACATTTTCATTCTCCCCCTTTTTCCATGAATGAAAAAGGAATTTAGTAAGGACAATGCTACCCATATTTATTTGCACATTCTTCTCATTTCTTAGAGTTAAAGGAAATTTGGATAGCTCCCCCCCCTAGAATGTCTTCAACGGATTTTAGGATCGGGAAAAACTCCTACTTTTTGTCTCAAATGTTTAAATGTTGCTCTTGGTAATGGTTTCATTATTAGGTATTCTAGCTTCTCTTTGGTAGGCACACATTCAAGCTCTAATTTTCACTCACAAACATTGTCTTTCAAAAAGTGGTACTTAATTGGGATGTGTTTGGTCTTGGAATGCATTACACGATCCTTAGATACACTCATTACACTTGTGTTGTCACAATAGATAGGTGTGGGCCCTTCATACTCTAGTTTGTAGTCTTTCAATGTTTGTTTTATTTAGAACACTTAATTACAATATGTAGCAATTACAGTGTATTATACTTCACAAGTAGATAATGCTATAAACGATTTTTTCGAAAAAATGTAGGAAAAAAAAGATACAATCACATAGAAAATAAAGAAAATAAAATACCACCATTGGTTCTCTTTTTATCATCCACATTGCCTTCCCAATCAACATATGTGTATGCTTTTAGACTGAATTCTTTACTCATATGATACCATAGACCATTAGAAAGAGTTTCCTTCAGGTATTTAAATATCATTTTGACAACATATATACGATTTTTTCTTGGATCACAATGATATCTTCCTACTAATCCAAAATCATGCATGATATTAGACCTAGAAGTGATAGTATAATGAAAGCTTCCTATCATAGAGCATCATATTATTTTCTTAGTTTGCATCCTATGATCATGAGAGTTCACACTTCTTTTAAATATTCTATATGAAACTTTTTCAATATGTGCTTGATCTACTTTGCTTTTGTTATGAATATCATATCTGTTGATTGGCTCACTTATAGCCCAAGGAATTATGTCAACTCTCCCAACATGGACATATAAAAATATTATTTAATAGATTAGGCAAATTATGTTTCCATGTTCTCTTTGCTTCTACAAAAAAAATCATTATCACTATCAGTTATTTCTTATTCTCATTCTTTACATATATATTGCTGTCAACATCTCCTTTCTTGAATCCTTACTCTATGAGGTACTTATCTAGCATTACATAAAATGCTCTAGGTGCTTATTGTAATTGATAGAGTGTTCTATTTAGTTTGTATACATAATCATGCTCATATGTGAGTATGAATTGGTCTAGTTGTTCTATGGAGGCATCCTTTTCCAAGATGCCATTTAGAATTGTTGACTTCACATCCATATGATGAAATTTTAATCCTTTGAATCTATTATTACCTAAGAACATTCCAATTTTATCCATTCTTTCCATAGCTACAAAAGTATCTAAAATTTCTACTCCTTACACGTGAGTGTAACCTTTATAAGCTTGTCTTGCCTTGTTTCTAGTGATGACACCATCATTCATCTTAATTCTTCAAAACCCTTTTATTGATGATAAAATTTTGTACCTTGGGTCTAGGAACTAGTTTCGAGGACTAACACTTCTTAGTTTTATCAAGCTCCTCATTCATTTCTTTCACTAAATGCATATCTTTTTTAAGTTCTTTGACATCCTTGTGATCTATAATAGATAGGAGGGCTTTATTCTCATTATTTTTCATATTTTTTAACTTCCCTATGTTGATTATTCCTGCATATTTTCTTCCAATAATCTAATCAATAGGATGATCCTTCTTTACTTTCCTTGAAGGTGTATTTGTATCAAGTCTCTCTTGATCTTCATCAACATTTTATGAGATATTTCTTCCTCTTTAACATCTTCTTGAGAGTTTAGGTAAGGATGTTTTTTTTCTGCATCTTCTTCGTCTCTTTTGGGCTGAGTTCTGATCTTTAAAGGGTAGGATTCATCAAATTTGAAATTATTTTTTTCAGCAATATTTTTGATCATCTTATTATTACACCTATATTTTGATCTCTCTTAATGTAGCATTTACTTTTAAACACCTTGAGATGTTTTACATTTTCTAACCTTTCTTTCCAGAGATCATATGGTGTCTTATTTCTATTCACTGTTATTTATGCCCTATTCAATATGTATACAACTATATTAGGTTAATTATTAATTAACCATATATGAATCATGCATTTAATATTTCATTGTTTAATTAATTTTATTAATTAAATAATGTTGTTATTTGGTTTTATTAACCATATTTGCTATATGTAAACATTAGGGATGTTGTTATATTGTTTTAATGATATTATTGTTGTGCTTCCCAGATGTAATATTTAGAAGCTAATGTATTTTAAATTTGTTGTTGCATTGTTGCAACTTCCCTCTTGTTTGTATCCCAACTATGTAATACATATATATATTGCAACCTACTTCTATGTATTAGATTGATTGAGTTTAATGCAATATTCAGGCTTCCACCCCTGTTACTCAATTTACATTTGGTACCAGAGTGAATTAAATCTCCTGGTAAAGTTGGAGAAGGTTGCAAATGAAGAGGGATTCGTGGAGAATAAATTTGTGACATTGGAGAGCCAGTGCTGCCTCAAGAAACTTCCTAGATCTCCCTGAAGACTCACAATCTCCTGTGTGTTTTCCAGGTAAATGTAAAGCAATTTTTTTTTACTATGGTACCCTCTGCACCAGGAAAATTTTCTATTTAGAATCTGTTCATTTTCAGAAATATTTTTTTAAAAAAATTACCCCATTAGTGGTTTTTCCTCTAATATTAGAGGAGCTTTTAGCTACTGCTACATTCAATAGCTCTGAAGATGTGTTGAAGTTCTCTTCACCGAGCAAGTGTGTATAGGCATGTTTCCAAACATCGGTCGGGCCCTTCACATAGCATTACTTACAATGCATTGTGCATTGGAGGATTGAGAAACATATTTTTTTAAAGCATCCATAACAAATACCTTTGTAAGGAGGAGCCCTCTCCATGGTCAGTTCAGTTATCTCCACACACACTAACCTGCAATAATTCAAAAAAAAAGTGGAGACAAGATAGTAGGACAGAAATGAATAATAATCAATGTGAAGCTTCAAACACAAAGACTACAAGACTTCACAAAGGATCCATGCAAAGCCTACAACCTCAAATTAAATTAAAATCGGTGGAAATAAATCATATTATCAAAAAGGCGCAAGGAAAAGCCTAGCTAGTAGCAAAAACTGTAGTTTTTTCAATAAAAAGGAATGTAAATCCTATAAGGCGGTGTATAACTTAATGAAAAATGAGTTACAAATCATGAAAATCCAATTTCTATGCAAATATAGTACCTAATTTTCATTCCACGCATGTAGTGCCACATGGAGCTTCAACCAAGTCGCCATTTTTAAGAGGTGAGTCAAATTTAGCTTTACTTAAATAGAAGTTTGTTCATTTTACATCACAAGTGCACAAGTAGCCAAGGTGGATAGATAAAATGACTTGGAAGTGGGAGGTGTGGGGAATCCCATGCCCAACTTATCATTTTTAATTTAGCGGAATATTTGCTAGAATTGCTAACTTTAGCAGAAAATTCAAATTTAGTTATAACTAACTAAATTTAGCAGGGAAATCCCTAATTTAGGGTAAATTCTTTTTCCCCATTCAGCCTATTTTTTCATTCTGGACATTTTTTATTATAGAAGGCCTATCCAGAAATTGCATTTTCAGCTATATTTTTGCAAATTTTTGCTGTGGTGGGTCGTTTTGGGCTCCGAAGGCCACCAGGGCCTGTAAAACAATTTTTTTTGCCAAACATTCAATTTTTTCGAGATTTTTCACTGTAATTGCATGCTGAAATATATTATACTAATTTGTAGGTTACCATAGTAAAATAAAAACTTTGTAACTGCTCAGAAATTGGCATAATATTGTACTCAAAAATAATAAAAATCAGCTCTGAAACACTCACGAGATCTTAGATCTCATTCAAAGGATTTGATATATACAGTGACTCTGGGAAGTGCTTACGGGTAAAGTTGTCATGACTACTACTGAAATTAACACCTAATATAGCTGCAACAACGTTGTCTAGGCATCGTCCCTATAAATCTACAGGGAGTAATAAAGTCACAATGCACACACTATGAGCCATCCCATCCATCTGTGAATGATTTCACAACATAAATCGAGACTAAGAAATTATCTAAGTATATAGAAAAGTTACGCATGCGTATGAGGATATTTCTTTGAGCTAATTTCAATAATCTCATAGACCCCTTTCAATACTATCTTGGTACCACGTATTGAATTCTTTCACGTACGTTAACGCATATTTCATGTACCACCAGTTATATAGAAAGGGTGAGATTCTTCCACCTATCACAGGGTATATCAGAAGGGCATGTATATAGAAATATTCGATATATCAGATTAACGGTATATCGATTGGGAGACCTTATAAATGGAGTGATAAGAGCAAAACCCTAACAACGATCGCTGCAAAATGGGCACCAATGCCCCCAAATTTTTCTTCTGAATTCACAATTACTCAGAGGAAACAACTATGTTACATGGAAGACAAAAATCAAGACACAGATTGATTTTGAAGATATCTTATCTAGTGTGAATGGTACTCTGACCAGATCAACTACCGATACAACACAATAGTGGTAGTTTGATAAAGCAGATTAGAAGGCCAAACTCATCATCTTGTTTGGAGTGTCCGACGATGTGCAACCCCACATTCGAGATGCCAAAACAATAAAATATGTGTGGGATAAGTTAAGCACAGTATATGAGGCCATGAACAAGAATGTTATACTGAATTTGTAGAGTCAGTTACACACATTGAAGTTAAAGAAATTTGAAAAAATAGAAGCTTTCTTAAGAAGAGCTACATAGTTGACGGCTTCACTTCTAGCCCTAGGAGAAGCGGTCCCAGATGATGCCCTCATTCTCATTATTCTGAGAGCACTCCCTTCTTCATACTGTATTTTTGTAACACTAAACTTGTTAGATACCACAGTTAGTTTTGAAAAATTGGTAAACTTAATACAACAAGAGGAAGCAATGCACAATAAGGATGCTGAAGAAGAATAGGCACTTTATTCACATCAAAAATGGAAAGGAAAAGGTAAAGGAAAACCTAATTCCTATCAAAATTCCCAAAATCAAAATCAGTATGAAGGGGATAGACAACAAAAGAAGCAATGTCCAATCTGTAAAAGAGGACATAACCTACAAGATTTTTGGTATAATACTTACAAGAAAGGTTCATCAAGCAACTCTAGACCTCCACAATAATATCATGAGGGACATTCTAACTAAAATCAAGGGAAGAAAAAGGGGAACTTGAAAAGAAGACCCCATCAACAAGGTAATATTAATGAGCAACAAGAACAGTTAGACAACGAAGACTACTTGTTCACTATTCTATCAAGTGAACCATCCACATGATCAAGTGATGTTTGGTATGTTGATTCGGGGGCCACTCAACACATGAATGGCCACAAATACTAGTTTATTTCAATGAGGGACACGCCATTGAAAAATCATGTTTCATTGGGAGATGATTCTTCTTATATAGTTCAGGGGATTGGGAACATTTCTCTACCCCTTGGTTCATGCAATTGTAGACTATCAGATGTCCTATATGTCCCTGGGTTGACAAAGAATCTTCTTTCAGTAAGTCAACTCCTAGATCACAACCTAGAAATTGACTTTGATAGTTAATCTGGCAAGAAAACACGTTTGATTCGGGACAAATCAAGAGGCTCGAAAATAGTTGTGAAAGCGTCCAATGTGGGATGCATGTTCCAACTTGATTTTGTTCACAAAGATGATTAAGAACTTGTGTCTAATAACTCCACCTCAACATAGTTGTGGCATTGGAGACTTGGTCATGTAATTTTTAAGTATCTCGAGACACTTCACCGGTGCAATATGGTACATGGGCCGCCATCTCTTCAGAAGGATACAAAAAAGTGTCCTCACTACCTAGCAGGAAAACAACACAGGGCTTCATTCCAGAAGATTACATTTCAAGCTCATGGAAAATTTGACCTAGTTCATACTGATCTTTGTGGTCCAATGTAGCCAAGTCATTCTAGGTTCCAGTACTTCATGCTTTGTGTTGACGACTATTCAAGAAAAATGTGGATTTTTTGTCTTTACAAAAAAAGTGAAGTATTTGAAACCTACAAAAAATTCAAAGTAGCAATTGAGAATGAAACTAGTCGTCACATCAGAACTCTCCACTTAGATCAAGGGGGGGAATTCACCAGTGATGAGTTCATATAATACCTACAAACTCACGGGATTCATCTGGAGATTTGGATAGCCGATGGCAAACACAAAGTAGTAATAATACTAACTGTATATTATATTTTCTGTCCCCCTGATCTTGTGCAATACATTAGGCTAATATATAGCCATCATAATAGAAAACTAGTACCCTATAAAATAGGAACCCATACAAACAAATAACCTGTTAATAGTTTTACGGGTATAGCAATACTCTATGAATAATATATTGTTGAAACAATATATTCTTTCAAACCTAATATTTATAATGTAAACATTAATAATTAATTTCCTAACATTACCCCCCTTAATGTTTACATGGTACAACATATCTCGTTCACTGATTGTAGCCTGCCACCTCTGTGTGCTCATGATCATTTCCGCAAATGTGCAGTATTAAGCTTGCACAAAACTCAAACATGTGCCAACGCACATTTCTTTCACTGATGGTTTTCTCTGGCTTCTACCAAGAACCTTACCAAATTGGTTTTGCAGGTGTACCAATAACCTTTCGCACTTGGTTTTGCAGGATTACCAAAAACCTTTCACAATTGGTTTTACAGGTGTACCAATAACCTTTCATACTTGGTTTTGCAGGATTACCAAAAACCTTACACAATTGGTTTTTACAGGTTTTTACCAAAAACCTTTACATCATGATTGCTACAATACTTTTGATGAATATTATACAATGTCACTACAAAAGGGAATCATGTAGGAAATATTGCTTCCAAAACTGAACAATAAAACATAATGGAAATGGAACAATGAGACAATGTTCCCCCCCTCATTGTGAACATTTCACTTATTCAATCCAAAACAGGAACTCTGAAATCATACTGCACACAACAAACTTCAATTCATAAATGAAAGAAAACTCACACACACTGTCACCACAACTTCATGCGGCCCCATCGTTGGCGACTGACGAGAGGTCACTGGATGACCTCTAGCCTCTTGTGCCTCCATCCTCTAGTCAAAAAACATCTAGAAGAGAAAATCTTCATCACTTTGATGTGCAGTATTTTCTTCCTCTTCATTTTCTCTTTCTTCATCAACAATCATGGCATTATCTTGTAGTTTCCCATCAAGTAAGTCTTGTGCTCTTTTTTTGCAATTGTTAGATATGTGACCAGGTTGTTTACAATAGTAGTATGTAAATTGTTTCTTCGGTCCTTTAGAGGTTGAACCGTATTTAGGTATTTTCTTACCAAATGCTTTCTTGTTTTTTCCAAACATTACAGTCTCCTCTGGTTCAACAACCATGATTATTTTTTCTTCATCTAACAAAGAAGAAATAAGTTCTTCTAGACTCAGATTTATTTTTCTTAATGTAAAGACCATATTAGAATAACATGAAGGCATGCTATTAACTAATACTGCTTTAGCATCATCATCAGGTACATCTACTTTTATGCCAGCAAGTTGATTATAGATAGACCGAAACTTACTGATATGCTCCACCATGCTCTCACCTTCTTCCATCTTGAGGCCGAACAATCTTTGCTTTAAGGATATCACTGCGCTTCCCATTTGTGATCCAAACAACTTGTTCAATGTCACCCAGATTATATGAGAGGAATTTTTAAAGTCTATATGATGTAGATAAGCATCTGATAGACCCAATCCGATAATTGTTGTAGCCTTTCAAACTCTGCTGTCTCATTTTATTGCTTCATCTACATTTGTCGGTTTTTTTTCTTTTCCATCAACAATATCCCATAAGTCTTTGTTGATTAGGAATAATTGAGTCCGCACTTGCCAGGTATGAAAATCTTTGCCTTCAAATTTTTCAATGTGACTCAACTTATTCATTATGAATTTTCACACAATATGGACATTGGATTCTACCGAGAATGCGTCAGTGCAATAACATGTAAAAAGAAATTAAAGAGACTTAACAATTTTTCAAAAACTACAATAAGCTAGTTAAGAGTAACTAAGAGCCATAATTGCCCTGACCTCTATAACATGTATATGCTTTGCTAAGAAATGCAAATACCTTTGAATATTGGAAAAATACTTGCCTTTATTTGTCTGCCTGATCTATAGCTGGATGTGAATCAATGTGTATAAAAAAAATCCCAATGTAGATCTCTGTGCCTACAACTTGTATGGACCGGAGATCACTGTAATTCGTGGATTTATGCTCCCGCAGCCAGACCGTTCTGTGGAGGAGATGTGTCGAAGCACCATGCAAGGACAGATAATAATAATTTTCCTATTGATAAGGAAAAATTAATATTCATGGATCAGTAGATATCGCTGCGACTGCCATGCATTCTTCTTAGCAATATTTGAAGGACATGTCAGATCTATCATTGTAAAACTTAATCGATTCAGCTCTCAGCATGAAAAGGTTCACTATCGATCTAAACTGCATCGAATCCATATGCATTGCATTCAATCTTTGAATCAGCCGATATAATTTCCAATGCAATTATGTCGATTTCAAATGCAAGATCAGACAGTCAAATAAGATCAGACAGACGATAGCCAAATTAGTACTAAGCTAATGTGTATTCTAATATTTGATATCTTGTCCACAAAACTGAGTGCCCAAAAAGATCCAGTCAGGCTCGAGCTTGTGTATGCACAGACGCCAATGCATGCATTACATTATTACTGCTGCGAGACTCCAAAAATATCACAACCATAACAGATGGAGAGAATCGATTTGATCTCGATCTGCATTGTTCAACATCCATACCAGATGCTCGACCATCACCAACTCACAATGTTCCACTTTAAACCCCTCCTCCTTATCTTCCTCGCACCTCTGAGAAAGAACCCTTAATAATGGATGGTTCACATAGTGTGCACTCATGAAGTATCTTCTCCTGGACTTGCCAATGTACAAAACTATAAATCCTTTGGGAGGTTCATTAGAAATTTGTTGAGAATGAAACTAGTCGTCACATCAAAACTATCCACTTAGATCAAGGGGGGGAATTCACCAGTGATGAGTTCATATAATACCTACAAACAAATAACCCGTTAATAGTTTTACGGGTACAACAATACTCTATGAATAATATATTGTTGAAACAATATATTCTTTCAAACCTAATATTTATAATGTAAACATTAATAATTAATTTCCTAACAATTCATCGAAAAATACCTCCTCCACACACACCGCATCAAAATGGTGTTGTTGAGAGAAGAAATCATACTATCATGGAAATGGTATGATGCATGATTGATGACTCTAGAATTGCAAAGACATTATGGGAAGAAGTAACAAAGAAAACAATGTATTTTTTGAATAGAGTGCCCACAGTTTCTCTTGATTGAGTAACACCACACGAAGCATGGTCAAAGTGGAAACCATCTATTGTACATTTTAGAGTATTTGGGTGCAAAGCAAGAATGCACATACCTAAGTAGAATAGAAAGAAACTAGACATGAAGTTACAGAAAATCATCTTCATTGGGTATAGTGAAGAGACTATTGGGTATAGATTGATGGATCCTTTGACTAGAAAAGTCTACAGCACCAGAGATGTTGGGTTTTTTTGAGAAAAAGGAATTAGAGACTCCTCATCTAGACTCACCAGATGTAGATTTTTCTCCAGCTGTAAAAATTGAAGCTGATGTTCCCTTAAAAGATGAAAGTGACGATGGGGATGATGGTGTTGATCAAATAGAACCACGACCCACGGAAACAGTTTAAAATATTCCCAAGTGGTGTACTAACACATTTGGAGATGCAAGAATGGATGATGCACCAAATACATCCACCCTTGGACCATGGACTCACATTAAAGCAAGAGAAGAAGTTAACATTGATTCGATGAGTAGAGTTATTGAATATTATGAGCCCTCTACAACCCACGAGGCCCTATAATAAAAATCCTAGAAAGATGCCATGGATTCTAAATATCAATCAGTGATGAAGAATAACACTTGATAGCTTGTCGATCTTCCACTAGGAAAGAAACCCATTGAATGCAAATGGATATTTAAAACAAATTATAAAGCAAGACTTGTAGCAAAGGGGTACACATTGAAACAAGGCATAGACTACAAGGAGAAATTTTCTCCCACAACTAAGATCAAAACAATCAGAATGATCTTTGCGCTAGTTGTAGAGTTTGGCTGGAACGTCCATCAGATGGACGTAAAAAGTGCTTTCCTAAATGGAGATTTACAAGCATAAGTCTGCATGACTCAACCTGAGGGATATGTAGTACCTGGTCAAGAAGTAAAGGTATACAGACTCAAGAAATCTCTGTATGGCCTCAAACAAGAACCCTGAGCATGGTACAGCAAGATTGATAAGCATATCATACAACATGGATTTGTTAGAAATCCATATGATCCCAATCTCTACCTCAAAAGCAAGGGGGGAGATTGTGATTATCATTTTTTATGTCGACAATCTAATTATCATTGATAGTTCAATGAGGATGATCGATGTAATGAAGAAAGATCTTAATCAATCATTTGACATGACTGATCTTGGGCTGCTGCATTATTGTCTTGGATTTGAAGTATGGCAGAAAGAGAACCACATATTTGTTTCTCAGATGAAATATACCAAGACAACACTTGAGAAATTTAGGACGATGGATTACACACCAATTTCTACAGCCATGGAGAATAGATTATAGTTATCTCATTCAGATCCATCCCCTGAGGTAAGTGCTACTCTCTATCAGTAGTTAATTGGGAGTCTCATTTACCTGACCTACACTAGACCAAATATCAGCTTTGCAGTAAGCTATCTATCTAGGTTCATGCAGGAACCCAAAGTGTGTCATTGGAAATCAGTAAGGCACATCTTGAGATATCTCAAAGGATCAGTGGATCTTGGTTTAAAATAGAAGAAGAATGAAAACTTCTTCTTGTCTGGATATTCAAATTAAAATCATGCAGGAAATATTTATGACAAAAAATTCACTTCAGGATTTGTGTTCTATATGGGATCTGGACCAATATCATGAGGAAGCAAGAAACAACAGTTCATTTCTCACTCTTCCACAGAAGCCAAGTATCAGTCTGTAGGAGAAGCTGTATGTGAAGTGATTTGGATACATGGCATACTAGAAGGACTTGGAACACCACATGCGAAACCGACCACCATGTATGTTGACAATGAAGGTGTTCTAAAACTTGTTTGTAATCCAGTGTTTCATAAAAGAATAAATTTCACATTTAGGTACAATTTCATTTCATACGTGAGCACGTGTTGAAGCAAAACATCCAACTTCAATTTTTCCCAATAGTTGAACAACGAGAAAATATTTTCACAAAGCCACTTGCTCGTGACAAGTTCAAGTTGTTCAAAGAACTCCTATCCTCATCCCTTGAAACAATGCACAATTAAGGGGGGGGGGGGGGGGGGATGTTAGGTTGATTATTAATTAACCATATACTAATCATGCATTTCATATTTAATTGTTTAATATGTTATTAATTAAATAATGTTGTTATTTGGTTTTATCAACCATGTTTGATTTATGTAAACATTAAGGATGTTGTTATATTGTTTTTTATTGTTGTGCTTCTCAGATGTTATATTTGGAAGCTAATGTATTTTAAATTTGTTGTTGCATTGTTGCAAATTCTCTTTCGTTTATATCACGGCTATGCAACACACACACACACACACACACACACACACACACACACACACACACACACACAGATATATATATATATATATATATATATATATATATATATATATATATATATATATATATATATATATATTGTAGCCTGCTTCTGTGTATTAGATTGATTAAGTTTAATACAATATTGATGCTTACATACTACCTCTCTCCAGTAACCATATCAAATTTTAGAATCATTCAGAATTGTCCTACCATCTCTTGAACTGTCCTATTCTTTCTCTCGACCACCAGATATTTTTGAGGTGTCATAGCTGATAAAAATAGTCTCTTGATTGAATTCACTTCAAAGAATTCATCAAACTCATTGGACAAAAAATCACCACCTTTATCTGATTTCAAGCATTCGATCCTTATATTATTTTCTTATTCTAATAAGGATTTTAAGATCTTGAATCTCTCTAACGGTTCTTTTTTTCTTTTAAACATGCAACACAAGTCATTATACTATGGTCATCAATCAACAATATAAAATACTTGTCGCCTTGTATAATTTCAGTTCTTATGGGACAAATAAGATCAATGTGTATCATTTCTAAAGGTGTTGATGTTGAATATTCATTTGATTTAAAACCTCTCCTAGTTTTTTTTCCATGTATGGAGGCCTTACAAAGTGTATCTATTGGTTTGATTTTTATTCAAATGTTTCCCACACATCTTTTTTGTTGATTTTTTACAATGTTGTGAAAATTTAAGTGCCCAAGCCTTCTGTTCTAAATCCAAGTATAGTCTTCTTCAGTGGTAAATGGTTTTTAAAATACTTACTTTAGCACACACATATTATTCATTGTTCATTTAGCTTTGTTAATATTCTTGCATGACTTTATCTCTTTGATGTCACATCCTTTATCATGAAAAAATAATGTGTATCCTTTCTTACACATCTGAATGACACTTATTAAATTGTGTTTGATACCTTCCATATATAAAATTTTTTTAGTGACTGATTTTACTTTGTATAGGCTCAATGATCCCCTACTAAAAAAAGTAGTTGAGTTATTGTCTCCAAATCTAACAACTCATGAGGTATTCAAGGTTAGACTGATTAACTTGTTTTTATCACCTATCATGTGACTAGAACAGACACTATAAAGATACCATATCCTTCCTTCATCTTGAACATGAAATATTGTTTGATCCATCATAGTTTTTTATTTCTTCTTTGTATGATCAAAAACATGTTGCATGAAAAAAATATCCTCAATAAGAGTGGGAGTACCTAATTTATTGGGACTATTTGTAGGCTTCATGTCTGAATGATTTACTCTATTTCTTCAAATCATTGTTGATACTTTTGTTGGTAGTGTGAGATTTTTCTGGAGTAATCTTTCCATTTTTATGATAGGTTGCTCTAAAATATTTGGCTACCTTTATGTATCTTAAACCTGATATTTATTTTAAATTTCTTTGGCTTCTCAGAAGATCATCTAGATCATGTGTGCTTTTATCATACTTGTCAAGTAACTTCACCTTGCTTGACATTTGATCCAAATCAGTATTTAGAATTTCCATTTCTGATTCGTGACTTAAACATTCTTCTTCTTTAGATATGAATGATAGTGACATAATTTCTATTTTAAAATATCTTTTAGTTAATTGAGCCCATATTCCTCCTTTATCTCCTTCATGATAAATTTCCTTTCATATATAATAATTTTCTCCTCATAGTCTTTCAACTTGAATTTAAATTTTGGTACTTCTTCCTAGATAGCTAAAAATATTTAAGAGAATTCACCAATTGATCTTCAAGATCTACCACAACACCTTCTTCATCTCAATCTTGAAATTCAACATGATTTTTACCTTTAGAGTTGTATTCATATGATTTTTAAAAGGCCATTGTTCACCATTTTTAGTGATCATCGAAAAGGGGTATGAAAAAATTTCATATGGTTCAGGTCCAATAACAGATTGTACAACACACATGCAGTAAACATCTTGGATTCCTATTATAGGGTGCTTATTCCCCATATAAGAGGTCTTTCTAGCTATCGTCTTTGCCAAAATATTGCATCTACTACTCATGGATACTTCAAGGTCTTGAAAAGGATGGGAAAGACGTTATACAACAAAAAACTATACGATGAGGTAACAAGTCATGGTGTGGGATGACAGACTTTTGAGCTAAAAATCATAGTTGCACTAAGTATCATTACTTGTGTTCGTGGATCATATGAAAGTACACTTTATTAATTTTATTCCTAATGACTAATTTAAGTTGCATTAATGTGTTGAGCTACATGGGTTTATTACATATTATGTTATTGAAGGAAAATTAAAGGAGACACAAACAACTCATTAAATAAAAGTAACTTCATTTATTGATAAGGAAATATTACATGTATGTCACATAAGCCATGAGAAATAACTGTAAAAGAAAGGAATGAACATAGATGAAAACATGAAAATGAAAGAGATAGAAGGGGCATGTCATTTATTGATGATAAGATCCCTCTTATTCAGTTGTTGTTCCATCTTCATCCATCACTGCAACGTACTAGAAAAAAGAACACCAGTTAAATTTTAGAGCTCAGGGTTCATTATTTCCCCTTTATTTCAAGTTTTTAATATGCATGTATTCTGTAGATAGATAAAAGAGAAGAAAGAATGTCATATTATAAGTGTTAGAAATAAAATAATTTGAAGTATTGGTATTCATTACGAAGAAAATGAAGTTTTTAAAGCATATGTTCAAGCACATTCTAGCTTCACAATTGATTAGGGGATCATTTTTTTTATCAAAATTTCCCTAAACATCCCTAAAACGTGTCAGTGTAGAATATATTTTTGAGATCTTTTTGGAAACTCTGAGAACGTGACAAACAGACATCAAGAGCTCTAGTTATGACCAGTCAAATTCAGTCAATGAGAAAGTCAACTCTAGTCAATAGGTCAATATTGGACCAATCGCACTGGGACATGTGGTAAAGGGCATTGGCAAAAAATTTGTAGAATTTTTCATGGCCGTTCTTCGATAATTGTAAAATGAAATAGCCTAATAGAGGGGAGCCCGGCTACCGCGAGTAAGATTATATTATCACCGATGTGGTAGGTCCTCAAACCACCACGATTCCAATTTTCCAATCACGATTCGATAAGTGGTCTTATTCGTCATACTTCATTTGGATCGAATTTCATATTACTTTGTAATTATTTTCCACACATAATACCAAAAACCACGCATTATACCGATTTGAATGCAATATATATCCCAACCTTGACATATTAATATCCACCCATTTATATCCAAACATTAATGCAACGACCCCATATAAATCCAACCCCCCGTTCCCCACCCCCACCCCATAGGCAAGCATCCATGTGGAAAGGAGGAGGAGGAGGGGCGGTAAGCCTCAAGTGGTCCCATGACCACTATGCATGCATGGAAGAGGCTTTAATAAAGCCTAACATATTATCCCTCGACCTAGTGTGGGATATTACCCACTTTTTAATGCATCCACATCACGTGGAATTTGCAAAATGTATTTAAGGAGGTTTACGTGGTATTTAACCCACTTAGACAAACATGCCGCCCACCATGGCAAATAAACCCATCTATCATCCACGGTTAGGATTTTAATAGCTTTAAAGATAATTTTTGAATGCATTATTTAAGGATCCCATTTGCATATACATAGGGGGCCATTTGCATTGGAAAAACACACACACACAAAACTTGGAAGCTCAAAGAAATATCTTAAGGTGGAGCAATTTTTTTTATAAGACCTAGTTAATAGGCTTATTATAAAGTTGTGAACATCTATTTATTTAAATAGGAATTATTGTGACTAGGAGTTTTAATACTACTTAGTCAGCCTATAGCGCCACACGAAATGATTGTGAAGCCTGGAATATTGACTGGAGTGCTATAAGGCATTACGAAGCGTCTTGAAGACCGATCAAGATCCGGAGTATTTTGAACAGTGGAGCTGGTGCCATACAGCTTGCTGAATACACCAAGAAAGGGGAAGTCGTGTGCTATATTTCACCCTTCTCATCGTAAGGTCTAGTTATTCTTCTAAGAAAGTTCTTGATAATTTCCATTAGGTTTTCTTGTGAACGTACTATTGTAACTTATAAGTTTTGACTAGTGGAACGATTTGAAAGAACTCGTAGACGTACACAATTACCAAACTCCATAATCAACCCTTTTGCAAAGTGTAATACTTATTGTATTATTTTAATTTCATTTTAGCGAGGTAAAAATTAACCGGTAATTTGATAAGCCTACAAGGATCTGAAGATCGAGTAGAATAAAATTTCGGTCTATTTTCAGATCAATAATTTACATCAACAATGTTAAGTAAATACGTTTTCATGTGAAAAGATCTCCAGCAAAAGAGCTCAAACTAGTGCACAAAACAATGCATGCACTCTTTAAGAGTTACAAATTTTAAAAAAGAACATATTTTTCAGATTTTTCGAATTTTACATTAGAGATTCAAGAAAGTATTCTAGGATGCAAGTCTTGACACAATAGATTGCAATAATGCAAATGAGGCCCAACTCAGAAATAAGTCTTCAGCATGTATGAAAGAGATGCAAGATTTCCAAGATTTACAAATTGAGAAAACAAAGACTACAGATATTTAAAGTGGCTATTATGAGTTTTGCAAGAAGAAGAATTACCATTTCCTTAAAGTTTCAAGTGCTTATTTTATGAACCATCAAGGTGAAAATTTAAGTATTTATATTTGTGAGTTTCAATAGCAGTGATCAACAAGAGATCAACTTTTAGGACTTCAAGAACAAGCTGTTGGAATTAGTTTGATGGATCGTATTGGAGCTTCCAGCAAATCTAATACAAATAACTCACCCAAATGCCAACAATAGTGGCATCCACAGTAGAACAGATGCAAATCTCAATAGTAGCGGAAAATAGTCATATTTCAGCATAATGTTTCTATCCCTAAATGAAAGATATAGCTCAGTTTTTCTTTCACATAGGAAAGCAATAAACAAAGCAAGCACAAAATTATAAAATTAGAGTTCATTTAGCATAAGACGTGAGATGCGGAATGGTAAAAGTTGAAGAGAGAATAATTTTGCAAGTAAGCATAAACATATGCCAGAAAGAGATCTATGTACAGTCAAAAGTTTGCAAGATATAGATAAATAATATAAATTTCAATTCTGTGAAGCAGATGACCATCAAAGAGATAATCAAGTTATTTTTAAATAAAAATCCACAAGTTCATCAATGAATGATTTCATATTATGCAGATGAAGTACAAAGTCCTAAGAATGAAGGAATAAAATTGAAGTGTTACAAAATTTCTTACGAAAATAAATTGATAGAAGGTAAATGATCACTCACCAGTCAAATTGAAATGCAACATAGATATTTTCGAAGAGCCAAGGTACGAGAAATTGATACAAGGTGTAAAGAGCTAGAGTCAAGGCTGCAACGAAAACACGGTAAAAATGGTGAGCTCCGGTAGCTTATGACAGAGCGGTTTCGACAAAAAGATAAGAATCTATGGAATACACATAAACCCAGCTTGGAGAGACATTGACAAAACTCGAGTGTTACAAAAAAAAATTAACCATACACATAGAACTAGCTTCAAAGTCACGCTGGCTTTATTATGCAGCGAACTAAAAACAATCAGTGGCTTGAATAGAAAAATAACTACCAAGATCTACAATGCAATGATGAACAATACACGAGCTCATGCAATAAAAACAGATCTTTGCAATCTGATAGAGCAACAAGAGAAACAAATAAATTTTGAATCGTATTGTGGGGTCTATTTTTGCATAAGAAAACAAATCAATGAAGAGTTTTCCAACACGACGTCAATGGAGAGAAAAAAATGATCGAGTAAAGGGTCAACTATATTTAATTTTTTAGAGCCAGTATAATGCTTAAAACGTAATCTAGAGGCAACAACAAATAAGACAACAGAGGAGAAAATAACGATTCATACTCAGATATGGTAAAAATCAGAAATGTTACATACCCAGAGACAGAACTAGAGCTTTTTCCTCTAAAGATGGCGTGCAGAATAGATCTGGGCACAAATCCATGAAAAGGAAAGCCAACAAAAATGATACCTGTTTCTATGGAAGAATTTTTATTTATAAATTTGAAACTCACTCGTAGGGCTTGTAGTCAAAACAATGGCCATCGAATACCCAAAAACGCACATGCCAGAATATCAAACAAAGCAGTTATAACCTCGTCAATGTACAACAAGCACAAGTACTCTAGCTTTACAGTCAGGAAGCAGTAGTGATAAACAACCAACCCTTGGTAGACAATGGCTTCCAAAACCCTTAGCTCCATAGATCTCAACAACAACGGCTAGCAAAGACCACGTAAAACAGATAAAACTTGAAAATCCAGGGCCAAGGCCAAGCGACAAAGATAATACAACTATGACAGACAATAATGGTGGACAAAACCCCAAAATCAGAGCTTCAAAGAAAAATCCATGGTGGGTAGGACACTTGTAGGAGTTTATTTCGATGTGAGCTTTCAAGAAAATATTACTAAATGAAAAAGTATCATCTCTTAGGGCTCAAACCCTAGCTTTTCCTCCTTGACTAGTGTTGGGTAAGTTTGACCCCAATTGGGTTAATTTAACTTTTCCACGATGGGGAGTTACAAAATTTCCGAGGTAATGATAGTTTTACATGTGAAGTAATGATTTTGTTACCTCGTAAAAGTCAACGAAGCCATGTGGTGTAAATATGGCATGTGCCCAATTTAACTAAGGTTGAGTTAGAAAATTAGAGAGTGCGTATAATACAAAAAGCAGATATGTCCTAAATTGGCCTTTAACTAATTACGAGTGGTGCTTTTACCTTTAAGTTTGCAAATTACCTTAAATTATGCTCAAGATACCCTTACACATTCCTTAGCCTATGCAAAAAAAGAGAATTAATGGGAGAGTTAACATCACTTGACATGTCAACTTGGAGTGCTAATAAGTCTAAAATAGACTTCTTTAAGTTTATGTTTTTCTTAATCATCATGCATTCTAAATGGAATCGTTTCGTTTGGAGTTATAGTTAATTATATGCAATTGGAGAGAACTCACGGTTGTAACTTAGGAAGTTAAATAATAATAATAATAATAGGTTTTTACAGTCCACGATGCCATGGGGTGGCCTGTTTTTGGGTCTACGAGTGGCTTATAGCATATGGGACTACCTTGTACTCACATGTGGAAGGCAACTAACTTTGCTACAAATGAGGTGCACATACCCTACCCCCTACAGGATTTGAACTTGTGACCTCTATTTCAAGAGCACATGTTCTTCCCCATTAGACCAACTCAGGTGTACTACATCTCCTCTTTTCCTTATTTATTCATGCTTTCAAGGATTATGTATGGGGATTAATTTTTTTTTTTGCACATTTATGTTCCAGAAATCATTGTGTTGTGCACCTTTGAATAATAAGAGCAGGAGTTGAACTGCATCTCCTGCTCTTTTCCTTATTTATTCATGCTTTCAAGGATTATGTAGGGGGATTAATTTATTTTTTGCACATTTATGTTCCAGAAATCATTGTGTTGTGCACCTTTGAATAATAAAAAATTAAATTTCCTTCATTCTCAATATTTTTTCAGTGTATAACATCAGGTTATAGCCATGTTTTAAGTGATTATTTTTATTCCTTTGCATGTTAATAGCCTCATAGCACCTTCATTAAGTTGATTTGATTGTTTTGCAATGACATAAGTGTTTTCTAATACCTTAGTGAGTACAAAATATATTAAACATTGATGGTGTTGAATCTATCTTCTCTTAATCTTTTGTTAAGTTTATCTCGTGCAATCTTAAGTCCCACACAATTTGGTGTATCATTTTTTCAAGATTTCCAAATTTACTATTCATCCCTAACCCTCAACCAAGTCAAATTACGTAGTTTCAAGTGATTCATCAAGGGAGCCAACCCTCTTTGGAGAATTTCCTTAGTCCGAGGAACCCACAACTCGAAAGAGATCGCATTGAACCGTCAAAGTCAGAGTCAGATAGCTTGTCCAACACAAAGGTGTACTTTGGACCGATAACATCCTTGATCAAGGTTTCACTGTACGCTTTATTCTTCTCACTCTTGGAGATGCTGATATCACTTGATTCAGTTGAATATGTGTCTTTCTTTGAGGAGAAGGCTTTTTTATTGTTGAAAACATTTTTCTTTCCTTCTTTAGTGAATTTATTTTTATGCTTGATATGTCTCTTACCTTTTCCTTCATGTTCATACTTCACCTATTTGGTCTTGTGAAGACATGTTTATGTAAAGAGACCTACTTGGACACAATTAAAACATTTAAAGGGAAATTTTACTTTATATTAACTTGAACCATTCTTTGGTTTTCTCACAAACAGGGCCTCTATCTTCTCATCAACAATTTCCATATAAGATTCTTCTTTTTCTTTGCTCCTCTTTGAATTTGATGCTTTGTCAACTTTGAAAGAAAATAATTTCTTACCTGATTTTTTCCTAAGGTTATTAACTCATATGCACTTAAGATGCCATGAACCTCATCAAGACTTAGCTTGGTTATGTCCTTGGCTTCCTTCACAGCTAATACTTTTGCATCATATTTGGAATTCAACGATCTTAGTACTTTCTAGACAATTACAAATTCCAATTTTTTCACATATCCCACTTATCATATTTTTAATTTCAATCACTCTTTACAAATATGAAGCAATAATCTCATCCTCTTTCATTTATAGGACTTCAAATTGTGTTCTATAGGTATATAATTAGGAAAGTTTTACTTTCTCAACTCCCTCTTATATGGTCTTTTATTTTTCAAACATTTTTTTGGCAATTTTACATTGCATGACATTTTAAAACTTTCTCTCAGATAGTCCACAAAGAATGTAATTCATGGCTCTTAAATTGATTTCATGAGCTTCCTTGTCAATTACTGAGGTGATAGGTGTATTGGGAATAGTGTAGAATTTTTCAACCACTGCCCATATATAATATCCAAGATATTTAAGATATACACTCATCTTAAAACTCCCAAAGGTGTAAATAGTTCCACTAAAGATATTTAACCTGGTCATGGAGAGGTGGTGATTTTTATCCATGTTTTTGCAATAAGTGTCTCCTTAAAGTCGTTAGATTTTTTCCTAAAGTACCCACTCTGATACCAATTGTTGAACATTCAAGCACCGAGAGGGGTGGGGGTGAATCTGTGCCCTTAAATTTCTTTCAATTTTATAGTTAGAAATTAATATCATATTTAACAAATTTAGTTTAACCATAGATCACTCATGACAGGTTTTTATGAGAGAGAAAAGAAAAAAACACATGGAGACATGAGAATATAGGTGATAAACTCAATAACAAAAACACCCCACAAGCATCAAAGCAATACTCAAAACACATTTTCTACACCAAATAAAATGATTATGAAGAACCTACTTCATTTTTAAGTACCCACTTCATTTCACAACCAATCACCTACATGCAATGGAAGCACTAACTATCAGCTTGCTAAGATACAACTAATGATTTCATCGGTTCGTTTTGATTATCTTCTTCTCATTTTATTACATCAACATTAAGGATCTTAGTTTGAGATCTTATTCATTGCCTATTTCACCTATTTAGTGTACACAAAATTTTATTTCTATATCAAGGAACTTCAAACTCATAGAACTAAACTTTATATTTAACTATCATAGTCATACAAATGAATTTTCACTTTCACATTCAAATCAATATTCATATAAATCCATTACTAAGTAAAAAAGATTATGTTTTTCATCTAAACTACTTTTATTCTATTTAATAAAACTTATAACATGTTTCTAGTCCTATCTTTTGTTCTGTGGGATTTTAAAATATGAGAGGGAGTCTTTTTAAGTCTCCGACATCTGGATATAACTTATCATTCAGACCTCTAAAATAGGATTGTGATGGTTCATGAAATTCTTGACCCTTCATTCATTGAATAAGTTCTTGTCTTGTAGTGCAACATCTTCTTTATCTGATTTCTAGATGTTATACATTCTCCTTAGCTTTAATAGGACCTTCATACTTCCTTTTCCTTCTTACTCGATACTTCTCCCTTCATTTTTGTATTTACATTATTCATTTGACTTATATAGAAAAGATAGATGCAAGAATGAGTTATTATTTTGTAACCATGAAGACTGATCATACTTCTAAGCTCATAGATATCTTGTGAAAAATATATGAGGATTGCATCAAGATCCCATAAACCATTTAATTCTTTCAAAATCAGTAACAATAATGGATATCACTATTACTTGACATTTTCAACTCAGAACACATTGTCTCAGTGAACCAAGACCATGATACCTCACCAAGGGATGGGCATTCAAAATTCACACAAATTGAGGGTGGTGTCGAGGGAATACATTATTATTTACCATGCCTAAAGGAGTACACTATTAATTTACAATCTTCAAGATGAAGCACTCATTGATTTCTTAACATGAACTTCCTTAATGAAAGTATTTTTACTACATGGGTATTCTCAACCAACCCTGAATATAGAAACACCTCCATAAGGTAGAAAACACTTACACAATTTGTCAAATCAACACTTGTCACCAACATGCTCATTCACTAACTTTTTTCTTGAATCTTCCAATGTAGTACTATTAGGGATCTTGAGTTCAAATCCTAGCTTGTTGACGAAAGAATTTCAACACCCTATCATTCGTTTTTATTCCCACATAACTACTTAATCACCCTCATGAATGAGTTTGCTACATGTTTTAAGAATCTATTTTCATGAGATGAGAGGATATGATTAAGAATTTGAGATAGTGTTTTAGTTCTTCATGACTTATAAAAACATAAACAAATTCTTCAAAAAATGAGTGGGAAATTTGTGAAAATATAATATTCAAACTTTCTTAACAATTTTTTTTAGAAGAAATAATTTTATAAATAACTAGTCATATTATGGTTCATACACAAATGTGAAGGATTTAAACATGAGGACCAGTCAGTCTTGGAAAGAGATAACTATTTCTTGAAGTAACAACTACAAAAATTTATCTTGTGACTTGTTACTAGTAGGAAGTTTTGATTAAAACAACCATTTAGCATTAATAGCATTATAGGATGGCATGTAACTCATCTTAGATACTTGGCAATAGTGGGTTTGAGTTGAAGTGTACAATTTTAGCTCAAATGAAGTCTTCTTGACTTGGATTGTATGTAGAAGTTGAAGAAGGGAAAGAGAAATTAGAATCCAACCCTTTTCCAAAGCATAATTTTCATTCCATCAATTCACCTTGACCTTGTAGAATACGTTCATAGCCATTTCAAGATTGTGCAATAGGTTCACATGTAAAATCTTTCTCAGATTACCATGACGGTTTACAATGTGCAAATTTCTCAATTGGTAGAT
Source organism: Taxus chinensis (assembly GCA_019776745.2). Taxonomy (NCBI): domain Eukaryota; kingdom Viridiplantae; phylum Streptophyta; class Pinopsida; order Cupressales; family Taxaceae; genus Taxus; species Taxus chinensis. The sequence continues at coordinate 303,291,543 of CM034155.1, forward strand.
AGGATAAATGCATCTTCAATTCAATTTTTCTTCACCAAAAATGTTGAATAAAGTTCATGAATACTTGAAGGAAATCATAATATATCTAGGACACCAAAATTTTCTTCATGAGATACCCAACACACACATGTATATTGAAGTTTTAGAAAAACTTGTCTTTTACTATATGATACAATAAAAATGGTAGATGCATACGTGATTTTTATCAACCCGTAGTTATTTCTTTTCATGTACCAAATAAAAGGCTTCACAAACTAATTTTATGCCCATACCTTCAAAATTTCTTCTATAACTCAAAAACTGGGTTGAGGATGACATGAAATTTCCTTAGAAAATGGGATAATACTATTAATATTTATCATCTTATGACCTCAGAACGTTTACATTTTCTTTTTGTCCCATTGTATTACAAAAAATTTCTTATATGAGTTATTTGAAGAAGCCTTGTAAATTTAGCACAACTGCTAAGAAGTTGTGTTGCCTATTTTGAGCTTCTATAAAACCCAGTATTGGAAAACTTATCTCTAAAACCTGAATTTTAACTTTTTTCTCCTGAATTGTTGCTCAAAACATAAACACTCACACCTGTACCATTTCCAATGGTTTATTTATAATGAGGCCCTTTGAATTTATTGGACCTATCTCATTTTCCTATGAGTACTAAGTATTTTCTCTCGCTTCATTTACACTCACTTACCCTCAAACGTAAAATACCTTGATTTTTGACTTTTTATAACTCTAAATTCCTTAAACAAGACTTCTTCATCCTTGAAAAGATTTGACCAACCATATCATACATACAAAAGAAGATAAACCATGTCCAGTTAGAAACATGTCTTTGTACTATGGCTAATATGACTTATTTTCCACTTTGAACTTCAAATGTGACCTGATGAGCAATATGAGACACTTCTCACACCTCTTAATCACCTTAAAGGAAAATTTGAGCACAATTTACCTTCATACAAAAAAATAAGTTTTACAATATTACTTCTACATTTTGATTTTGAGACACACCTAAGCAATGTTTTAGCACACTCTTAATCCAAACACTGATTTACCCTTAGAGACACCTTAAGGGTAATGAGACACATGAGACACATTTGTAGGACTTCGGTAATATGATATAAGGAGTGATATAGACAAAAGAAAATCTCAATGAAAATTCTTGAATCCTCGAGACACACACTCTGCAATAGATGAACTCATGAATCCATGCTATAATGTGAGACCACTACAATGTAAGACACAAGAAAAAATAACTTGCTTCAATAAGAGCTACTGAAGAGTGACATACCTACTCAAGCCCATGCTTAGGCATATTTTAAATCAATGATAACTATTTCAACAATTCTATTTCATCATACATTCCTGATACCAAACTACATTATTTATAGACTCTTCAAAGTATACTAGATCTGCACCTTGAGAAATGAATGAGAAAACTAAAATAGAGTTAGTTGTATCAACATCATAAATCTCACTAAGACTCCTTGTTTTCTGATGGATATCTTATGATGGACATTTTGTACTAAAGGAGTTGCTTCTTGTGTTTTTTGTGGTGTCTCTTTCATGGTTGAATATGAATGAAATATTGGAGACCTAATATATGTTTATGTAGGTGTAGATTTTTATACAAATTGCAATTACTGTCCAAGATTCGAAAAAGATACGATAACTTGTTGTTCTATAGTTTCATGTTTCATATCATCATGAGGAATACTTTCTGCTATGCTGGTTGTTCTCTCAATATTTCCATACTATGCCTCATTTTAAGAAAACTATACATCTCTATTGATTATTAATTTTCTAGTGACTGGATTAAAGAACTTGTAAGGAATTGTATTCTCTGAATATCCAACAAATATGCACTTTTATAACTTGTTCTTTAGCTCATCAAACACTTGTACATATGTCACACAACTGAAAATTATAAAATGAGAAACATTTTATTTCCTATTAGTGCAATGTTTTTAAGGAAGCATATTTCGAACAATTTTCATTCGAAATCTCTTTAAAATCTATTTTTTTTTATATTTCTTCTACAAAACATTAATTAGAAATATTCTTTTCCTTCATCATACTTCTCACCATGTCCATTATGGGTTTATTTTACCTATCTACCTCAACATTTTTCTCTACTGTATATATTGTAATAAACTTCTTGTGGATTGCATGATATTTGTAAAAATTTGGAAATGTATGTAAAACGTACTCACCTCCTTTTTCTGTCCTTAAAACTTTGATATAGTATCCACTTTTCTTTTCAATTAAGGCCTTGAACTAGTGAAATATATAAAAACCATCTGATTTATGTCTCATAAATTACACCCATGTCTTCCTATATATTCATCAATGAATGTCATAAAATATGACCAATGCCTAATAGAAGTTGTTTGCATAAGTCAACATATATCAAATGAACAATTTCAAGTGGTGCACTTTCTCTTGTTGTTTTCTCAACTGGGAAGGATTCTCTGTGTTTCTTCCCCAAAATACACCATTCACATACTATATCTAGTTTTTGAATTAAAAGAAAAAAATTTACCATATTTTTCATTTGTAATCAATTCAAAGAACCAAAATTTAAATGACCAAACCAAAGATACAATAGCCATGATTCATCTTTCACAATGACATAAACAAATAATTTAATTTGTTTAGCTATGGATGTAGATTAATCTTTGGACTTAGATAGTCTAATATTCAAAGGAAACATTCTATTGCTTGTCGTCTTTACTTTAGTAATCAACTAAGTACTTGGAGATTCATCCATGACAAAAAATTCATCATCTTCAATGCAAACTTTGTATCCTTTTTATACCAATTGACCAATGCTCATAGAATTGTGCTTTAAATATGTAACATAGTAAACATCATTTATAATATTTTTCTCCCCATTTTTAGTTAGAATTTATATTTTTCCTCTTCCTTTTATAGACAATGTAATATTGTTCCCAAGGGTAATTGTCTTTATAAACTAGAATCCAAGTTATGTGGGATGTGATTATTGAGTTTACCCATACTCTACAATTTTTGATACATCCTTATATCTGAATACCACCTTCATGGTTGAAAACCAATACTCATAATTATTTTCTATAATTATAGTGTTTGCATAAGGAATGGATAAGATTTTCCTTGTTGTTAATTTAGAAACTTGCTGAAAAAAATGCTGCAATACAAATTTGTAGAAATTAGGAAAATAAAACAATGAACAAAAAAAATACGATAAATAATTAAAAGTAAATACAAGGTATTATTAACTAAAATATGATCTTCTATGCATACATATGTTCTTCCCTATCAGATCTTTAGCTCAATACAATCTTTTACATCTAAAAACTATGATTGCTTTACCATTTATAAAAATTACTCTCCTCAAAATAAATATACATATAACACAAAATATAGCATCTTAAAAATAGAACAGTGTAGACAAAAAATCATGCAATTGGGAACATTTCCATGTCTTAAAAGCATGCTAGCATTTACATGATTCTTAAGCAAGAAAACTAGTCTTTAACAACTATCTTTGGCCTATTTTATTTGTGTCTAGCTTTCTATTTAGTCTTACACACCCCACAACCCAATTGGAAATTTAATTTCTTATCTTCTATGACCTAAGACACCAGCACCCAACAAGGAGAATAATTCTCAGGAGATTTTGTTTCTCCTAGGTGCCCCTCACCTTTTATTACCTTAATAACTCTTTTTGGGGCTCTCTTATCTTTTTACATAGTCTTCACTTATGGGTCATCCTTTTAGTTGTCAATTACAAAATTCAAACAAGGGAATCATATAAATACATAGTTACATTTTAAAAATGATGGATTAAGCACTAAGCATTACTATCATCATCGAATCTTACATTCCAAATGTACTAAATAACTCAAAAGGAATCTGTATAGAATTCATTCAAGTGACAAGTGTTTCATCAACTCTACATAAAATGCATAGGAAGGGGAAGTCTATTATATTCCATCCAAAAATACTATGAAATTGCTACATTATAGATACCACCCTTTATCATTGGTGTAAGTTGCAAAACGGCCGCATCCTGGGGCATAATTTCTACACACACACACACACACACACACACACACACACACACACACACACACACATTCACACACACACACATACACACACAAACACATACAAAATACATGGAGATTTATATGGAGTGAAATGCTTGGTTGTAAGTTCACTCTTTAGGTGACTATTGGGGTCAATACAACTCATCATTCAAGATTTTAATTTTTATGTTTGATGTTGTTTGTGGTTATGTGCAAGTGAAATTATTTCTTATAGGTTATAGGTACCTTGAGTGATCGTAGAGTGAATATTAGGCAATAAAAAAGAATCAACAACAAAACCCTTCTGAAACATAAGAGATTTGATACTAATCTCTTGCACATTCAACAGAACCAAGATAAATTCACCAACACCGAGACACCTCAGCCCTTGTCGTGGTGCCTTTGTCTGATTCTATTCTTGAGTTCCTAATTTTATAATGAGCAATTGTGATATTGTTAGCAATATAATCAACACTCGCACCTATCGAGATCACATCCTATCCACCCAAAAATGAGGTAAGTCCATCTACTTCTCATTATTGCTTAGGTTTTTATACTTTACATGCTTATTTTCTTGTATCTTTACTAGATTATAGCATTAATACATTACTCATTAAAATATTTACTATTCACCCTAGATTTAATTAATTAATTATAATTAAATTATATCATGTGGTGAACCCATCGTTCAAATACAACCTTCCCTTTAGGGTTTCTTTTTACACCTATCATTTGGAGTGGTAATTTAAGTTCGTTTAAGTACACAGAGCTTCCTCCTTCTATTCAAGAGTCCTCTAAATCAATGGTTGAATCTTCATAACCTTTTCTTAATTCCAACAATGTTCTGCTTCAAAAAATTTAAAATTCCTATAGTGAAAAATCATATGATGAGGACACCAACATTTCTCAAAAAAAACAAGATAAGCTTACTAATTTTTTCCTTTCCTTACACGATTACACAACAAACATCCCAAGGCTCCTAATTATTTTACTTACTACTAAACATCCTTAATATTATTCCTCCAAACCTCTTTTGGGTTTCTCCTGAGCTTTCATGGCCTCCACACAGCCCTTAACATTCATGCTTCTATCCCTACCATTACCCATCCCCTCATTATTATAAGTAATTCCATAAAACAACCTGGTTCATCTTATCGAACTCATGACATTGCTTATTTAGACTGGGATCTACAACTCTAAATATATCAGCTATAAAACCTACTTAACATTCCTATCAATCCCATGATTTTTCATGTCTCTTTAACAACCATTTCACACCCACAATATTTTCTTATCCACTTCCTCCCAACTGATGGAAGAGAGATCAATTGTAGAAGACAGAATGATATTCATTCAATGTGTGTCAATTGTAGAAGATAGAATGATATTCATTCAATGTGTGTTTATCAAACAAGAGTGCAGAGCCTTATAATGGCCGTGGGAGGAGATAGGACAATTATAACTATCCATTAACTATCCATTAACAACAATGGCTTAAACTAATGCTAACATTCTGCCCCTTAATACATTGTTCATACAAACATACATTTCCAGAAAGAGAGCCCCACCCTTAATGAGAACACCGCAAAGAGGGTATTCACACGAGAATGTGCCTACATGGTCTCACGTGGTTTTTCTAAGGTTGACTAGAAACCTAGAGGGATAGGAACACTTTCTAGCTATTCACCTTAGTGGTTTTACAGGATTACCATGAACCAAGAGGATTTTACCTTGATGGTTTTACAGGTGTGCCACGAACTCAAGAGTATGATACCATGGTGGTTTTATAGGATTACCATGAACGTAGGGCAAGTACCATGTGCTACTTTCAGTGCTTTTCTGTTCCCCATGACACTCTTCAGTTAGTAGGTCCTGTCATCACCAATCCGGCACTATGATAATTCTTTACCAGGAACTCCTCGTGCTATGATTATTTACTAATGCATAGATTTTATTTTGGTGGATGTAATTTGGAAACACAACAACAAACATAACACAAGAATACCATAGACTATGATAAGAAGGAATGATGATAAATATGAAATATAAGTGTAAATTATAATATCAACATGAAATTGTTACAATCTCATCCATGAGGTACTTCAAGTGTTATTGACTTCACTTGCCTTCCAACCATTACTATGGGAGAAACTTCATAATTACACCTCTTAATGGCTTCTTTATCACACCTTCAAAATGATGGCTTGCTTTACACAATTACTCATATAATATTTCTCACTACTTCCTTATATGCTAAATGAGGGGGGTGTCCTCTCTATTTATAGAACTTCTAGGCTTATCCATCTTATCTCTAATATAGGATAAGAAATCTACTCTAACGAATCATATTTCATACCTTAACTCTTATTTGTACATGTAAGCTTATCTTTTAAGATAAGATAAACGTTATCATTTCACATGGGTTCCGCATTTTTAGAATTTTTACAAATAAAATACACAAAATATTTATGACCTCTCTCCTTGTCCTTATTACCAATATAATATTTATAATTCCTAATCATGTAGACCCTACTTCTCTACTTACCCCAAGTTTGACATTTTAACATTACCGGATGACTTACGACAAATATTTACTTTTTACCACAACATTCCTATAGTACTTTTGACTATTAATGTACTATACATTATTGGCGGCGTCGTACTGGCAGCGCCATTATCTTCTATCGGACGTTACTACTAATTATACTTAACAACATCCTATTCCTAATACATACATTGATGAATTAGAAATTACGGAGGAAAATTTTATTGTCGACATCTTCCCTCTTCCTAGCTTCTACTCTGTCCTCGGAGTAGACTATTCTAGTGCTTGGAAAATATTTAACTTGTCGTGGTTGAACTATTTCATAATGGGAGTGCCATCTAATTCCTCTACTCGGTATGTACCATTTTCATGCATAACTACTATTTTATAGGGCCCCATCCATTTTGGAAGAAATTTTCTGTCTTCTTTTTTTGTATCTAGAGTCGTATACTAGAACGAAGTCATTCACATGAAATGGAGACCAATGGATATTTTGATGAAAGTATTCCTTCTGCTTCATTTTCGTCTTATATCTTGTATCCTTCACTATTTCCTTCATTTCCTCTAGCAAATAAAGATGTACTAACCTTTCTTTTAATGAATCACTTTCATCCATTCTTTCATTTTTCATAACTCTAACAGTGAGAATATCAAACTCAATAGGAAGAACTGGATCAATGCCATAAGCCAACTGAAATGGGTAGTATCATGTTGTTGACTTTGATGTTGCCCTATATGGCCACAATACTACATGAATCCTTTTATCCCAGTTATGTACCTACAAGGTTGGATCTTTTGCTAGAATTTGACACAACACAAAATTTGTTCGTTCCACCTGTCCATTTGTGCTTGGCTTGTATGTTGTTGCCTTCTTGTGCTTAATAGAAAAATTATTGACTAAGGATTCTACCAGCTCATTAATGAAGTGGCTTACTTGATCTGTTACAATTTCTAATGGAAAACTAAATCTGGTGACAATGAGTTCATATATGAACCTTGCCACTTCATCCATGGAAGTTGTTTTCAATGGCCAAGCTTCAACCCACTTGGTTAAATAATCTGTGGCAACTACAATATACTTATTTTGGCATGAGGTAGTTGGAAGTAGACCTATAATGTCTATTCCCCACTTTTCAAAGGGACCAAGTGGAATAATAGGGCACAATGGATCTAATGAAGTCTTACAGTTACCATGTGTTTGACAAATATCACATGTCTTACAATAATTATAATAATCTCTAAAAAGAGTGGGCTAGTGATAACCTGCATCCAAGATCCTTCTTGCTGTAAGTTTTCCAGAGAAGTGTCCTCCACATGTACCATTGTGGAATTCTTCTATCAGCTCCTTCCCTTGATCACGTCCAACTGCCATCTTGTACTATCCATCAGGTCCTATTGAAAATAATACTCCATGCAGAATAGAATATGGATGACTAGCTTGAGTAATCTTCCTCTTAGTATTTGCATCTGCACCATCAAAAAACTTGAATTCATTCAAATAATTTCAAATATATATGTATTTATTAGGGATTGTGTCAAGGGATAACCATGTTGCATCTAGGAAATCATCATCATCACAAGATAAACCTAAACTATCATAGGCTCGATAGAGTACATCTGCACTTACATGCTTCTTTCCTGGCCTATCTATAATATCAAATTAAAATTCTTGTAGCAAAATTATCCATCTTGCCATCCTCCCTGATGGGTAAGGATTATTTACAATATATTTTAGAGCCTGATGATTTGTTAAAACTATAAATTTCTACCCTAGAAAATAATTTCTAAACTTCTTTATAGCAAAAATGATAGCTAGAGCCTCTTTTTCAGTTAAAGTATAATTTACCGCAACACTGCTCATTTGTCTACTCCTAAAGTAAACTAGATGATCATTCTCATTTTCATCCTTTTGGCTCAAATTACTTCCTAGTGCTGCATCTGAGGCATCAATATACATAATAAATGGCTTTCTCCAATCTGGATTATTTAAAATAGGTGAAGACACCATGGCTTCTTTTAGTTTTTTAAAAGCTTTAGGTGCCTTATTTCTTGGTTCATAAGTAACATCCTTCTTCAAAAACTAGGTTAGTGGTTGTGCAACCTTTGAGAAATTCTTGATGAACCTTCTGTAGTAACCCACATGGCATAAAAATTATCTCAACTTACTTCTATTCATAGAAAATGGTAACTCTTTGATTTCTGAAACTTTATCAAGATCAGTACCAATACCATCTCTGGATACAACATGCCCTAACAAAACACCTTTAGAACATCCAAAGACACACTTTGTAGGGTTTAGCGAGGCTTGTGCTTCATCTTAACCTTTGAAATGTTGTCTCCATATGGTGTAGGTGGTCCATCTTGCTCCTATAGATGCAAAAATCATCGATAAATACTTTGATGAAGTTCCCAATGTAGGGTTCAAACACCCTATTCATCAAATGCTAGAACGTTTCCGGAGCATTACACAACCAAAAAGGCATAACTCTATAAGGAAACGTTACCCAAGGAGTTTTGAATGTGGTCTTCTGCTGACCTTTCTTTGCTATACGAACTTGGTTGTATCCTTTATATCCATTAGCAAAACTGTAGCACTCCTGGCCAGCTACTTCATCCAAGATTTGATCTAAGAATGGAAGAGGGTAATGATCCTTCTTTGTTGCCTTATTGAGCTTCCTATAGTCAATAAAAATACGTAGTTTCACATTCTTTTTTATTGAGATCACAATTGGAGAAACCCATTCTGAATTCTCCACAACAAATGTGAATCCTGCATCAAACAACTTATCTATTTCTTCTTTTACAGTCTTGGAAAAATTAGGATTCATTCTATATGGCATTTTCTTTATGGGCTTAGCACCATCTACCCACTCAATAAAATTTTCTACCGAACTTACTTGACGGAGTTCCTTGTAATCAAAAGTGAATAGGTGTATGTACCTTCCAAAGAGATGGAGGTAGGATTCCTTCTCACTCTCCATCAAAACATCACCAATCTTTATTTGTTAGAGACAATCATTAATTTCTTCTTCAGATAATTTTATGGGTTTATGAGTCGGTGTGACTAGAAGGATATCCATGACTGAAACATCAACCTCACTTTTTTCATCTTTTGCGTCCACTTCACTGGTACTAGAGTAATCAAAGGGTGTCCAATCATCAGTTTCATCACTTGAATCCACAGGTTCTATCTTATGATACCCAGGGATCACATTTATCTTCACCCTCTCTCTACCATGTCCAAGTGTCATGAATCCTTCATTCCAATAGTTTCTTGCATGAACTCTCCTTAGCCATGGTCTTCCCAACATCATTAGCTATGCAACAGTACCCTTTTTCATCACCTAAAATTCTACCACACATACAACACCCATAACAAATATTGACACATTTGAAACAACACCTTCTGGTTTAGTTTTTCCCTTATTTAATGACCTTAACATAAGTGTTGAAGGGCGATCAATTTTTAAACCCAACATATTCATTATAGACTCAGTCATTACATTAACTGCAGCACCTCCATCAACTAAGACATCATGAATTTAAATACTATTACTTAATACCTCATCTTGTGGAGCGTAGGGATCCACCTCTGCCTCTAAAATAGGGATCTCAACCTCCTTCCTTCATTGAGCATTGAGTCCACTTCACGGCTCCCGCCTCTTCTCTGAAGACATAACCAAGAGTTGATCATATGTAATATTTGCAGGCCTTTTGGATAGATCTTCTAAGATGGAGTGTGGTCCTTGTCCCTGTGAAATAAAAAAATCCTATACACCCAACTTTCTTCACCTATGTTTCTTACTAGTCTCTTCTTTCATCTTCTTAGGATCATTTCCATCTAGGTTATCTTTTTCATTCTTTATTTTTGTTACAAACACATCTACTTCATTATTTATGCTCTTATCTACTACATCAAAAGAATTCACAGGTTCTTTTCCTTTATCATTATCTCTTGTACCAGATGTAGAAGCTCTATTTAGACAATTATACTTATAATGACCCTTTTTATGACAACCATAACATAAAACTTCATAAATATTTCTTTTTGGACCATTATCTCCTCCCTGAGAACTAAATTCTTTTCCTTGAAGAAGATTAATAGTTAACTGGCCCATCTTCTTGAGTAGATCTTCATACTCAGTAGATGTACTAGGAGAAATATTTGTGCTCACTGAGAGTGGTTGTGGATTCTGGATCAAAGGTGCTAGTGTAGGCTCTACTTTAGCAACTATTTCTTTGGGCTCCTCTTCCATGCTTTCTTCTTGCCTTATTGCAATCTCCTTCGCTTGGTCAATGGTAGTTGGGTGATCATACTCCACTCGTTGTCTAATCTCTGGCATCATCCCAAGAATGAAGTGCTTACAGAGGAGATTATCCATGCCATTCATCAACCCATCCACTAATCCTTCGTTCCAGATCTGGCCATCGAGCTTCCTCCTTATCTGTAGAACACGGGCATGATAATCCCTTATTTTATTCTTCTCTCCTTGGGATAGCTTTGTGATATCGGTCATGACATCTGCATATTTCTGTTGTTCACCAAATTCTTCATGAAAACTTTCAGTTAATAAATCACATGAGTTTTTCACATTATCACCTAGTGTTTCAAACCACCTAAGGGTTGAACCATCCAAAAAAGTAGGAAAAAAGTCATTCCATTGTTCCCTTCTTATAAGGTCATTACAAATACAAGATCGTTTAAACTCTTGAATGAAAGAGGAAGCATTTACATTAGATTGGGCTTAAAAAATAAGAATCTTCCCCATTTTCAAAAGTAACTACGATAAAATACCAACCCACAAGTACAATCAACAAGACTTATGTGCACAAATAATTGGAATCACTATAATAGAAAATAGAAATGACCACGGTAAACTATGGTAAAAATTGACTTTACTTTGGTAAACACTATTCACAGTAAAAAGTGAAGTTACTGCGGTAAATACTATTCATGGTAAAATGTGACTTTACTATGGTCACTACTATGCACAGTAAAAACAAGGTTACCCTCCAAATATTTTCTGACTAAGTGGGAATATCTCTCCAGAAAATCCACTAGCAAGGAATGATCCCAGCAACGGAACCAAAATATCATCACCAATCTGGCACTATGATAATTCTTCACTGGAAACTCCTCGTGCTATGATTATTTACTAATGCATAGCTTTTATTTTGGTGGATGTAGTTTGGAAACACAACAACAAACATAACAAAAGAATACCATAGACTATGATAAGAAGGAATGGTGATAAATCTGAAATATAAGTGTAAATTATAATATCAACATGAAATTGTTACAATGTCACCCATGAGGTACTACAAGTGTTACTGATTTCACTTTCCTTCAAACCATAACTATTTGAGAAACTTCACAATTACACCTCTTAATGGCTTCATTAACACACCTTCAAAATGATGGCTTCCTTTACACACTTACTCATACAATATTTCTCACTACTTCCTTCTATGCTAAATGAGGGGGGTGTCCTCTCTATTTATATAACTTCCAAGATTATCAATCTTATCTCTAAGATAGGATAAGAAATCTACTCTGACGAATCATATTCCATACCTTAACTCTTATTTGTACATGTAAGCTTATCTTTTAAGATAAGATAAACCTTATCATTTCACATGGATTCCACATTTTTAGACTTTTTCCAAATAAAATACACAAAATATTTATGACCTCACTCCTTGTCCTTATTACCAATATAATATTTGTAATTCCTAATCATGTAGACCCTACTTCTCTACTTACCCCAACTTTGACATTTTAACATTACGGGACCACTTACGACAAATATTTACTTTTTACCACAACATTCCTATTATACTTTTGACTATTACCGTACTATACATTATTGGCAGCGTCATACCGGCAATGCCATTATCTTCTATCAGACGCTACTACTAATTATACTTAACAACATCCTATTTCTAATACATACATTAGTGAATTAGAAATTATAGAAGAAAATTTTAGTGTCGACAGTCCCACATAGGAAATTCTGTATCATCTGTACTTTATTGAAAAACAACAAAAAAATCAATGCAAAACTGAAATAAACAAGCAAAAAGTTGAGGATTTATTCCTCAATACCTTATTTGCCACAATATCAATTGGTGGCCTCATCGATTACTGCTTGCAAGAGGTCGCTGGATTTTCTCCAGCGTCTGTTGTCCCCCATCCTCCTATATAGTTATATCAACAAACATCTAAGTTGCAGAAAGGTGGACGCTTTGATTCACCAAGAAAAGTGGTATTGTCGTTAGTTGTACCTAACCAAATATGATCTGGATTTTGTATGTTTGTACAAACAATGTATTAAGGGGGGAATGTTAGCATTAGTTTAATCCATTATTGTTAATGGATAGTTAATGGACAGTTATAACTGTCCTCTCTCCTTCTCTCCTCCTGCAACCTTTAAAGGCTCTGCACTCTTGTTTGATAAACACGCATTGAATGAATATCATTATGTCTTCTGTAATTGATCTCTGTTTCATTGAATGTGTGTCAATTGCATAAGACATAATGATATTCATTCAATGCATGTTTATCAAACAAGAGTGCAGAGCCTTATAACAAATGCGGGAGGAGAGAAGGAGAGAGGGTAGTTATAATTCTCCATTAACTGTCCATTAACAACAATGGATTAAACTAATGCTTACACCAACTTCATTACACCTATGTTTCTCACCATCAATGGTGATGATCACCATATGGAGCATATTCTATCTTTCAATGTGGCATGTATTGACTATGTAAATGACCATACAATACTAGCTAAGATATTTCCTATACATTTACAAGATTACGGAATGTGTTGGTTCTATGATCTACTTATTCATTCTGTAATTTACTATACACATTTAGCAAATATTTCATTTTTCACTATTCCATCAATATCATCACCAAGATCCCTTATGTGAAAATTTCTCAAATCAACCAATGATGCAATGAGCATATATCTAACTATGTTTTACTTTACAAGAACTGAAAGGAACGATAACCAGATTGTACCAATCCAAGAACACAGATGCTAATCAAACACCATGATCTATAAGATGAAATAAATTCGCCAGAATATCTTTACATAAAACCTTTACAAACAAATGAGAAACAATATCATATATTATTATGGAACTCAATGCAATACATTGAGAATGAGCCTTGCTTAAATAGGTAAGGAATAACAATCTAAGAACCATTCAAGGTCGTAGATCAAGCCATAAATCAAGGAAATAACTAGACATCAAGGATCTAGTCAAGACCATAGATTTTGGAGATAACTAGACATCAAGTATATAGTCAATACCATAGATCAAGGAAATAATTATACCTAATAGCTAGATAATGTCTCCTAATATCTAAATAAGATAAAAAAAATATCTACACACATAAGTGGGTGAGGATAAAAACAATAAAGGTAAATAAAGTACCTAGGTGAACATAAGCTAAGTTAAATACCTATTCTAACACCCCCCCTCAAGTGAAGCTAGGGGCCAAAATAGATGTGGCATGTCCACAGTATGAGTCCCAACAACTAGGCCTGATGAGGTACTCATGTACAATAACCGAGAAAAAAGGGACACCGCAAGGTACCCAAAACCAGTAACAATGAAGTAAAGAGATTAAATACCTGATCCAAGGCATCCCAAGAAGCTCGGCTCAAAAAAATCATATAATACTGAAGAATTTTGCTGTGCACTATGGTCTGAATCCACTGCTTGATCAAAAAACTAAAAAAAATACACTGGGCTCAACCAGAATAGCTCCATACAAAGAGACTGTCAACAGAGTGATGTCGAAAGTACAACAAAAACACCAAACATAATTTGATCAAGTGCTACAAATAGGTGTGTCGTGATCCAAGAACAAAAACCAAAGCAATAAGGTAAGGACACAAAATCTAGAGTGTCACGATCTAAGAAAAGCCAAGGTAACAAGGAAAGGACACAAAACCCGAAGAAGGAGGATCAACACCACACCCTCCCATACTACTGAATGGGTGGAGTGACACTACAAATCTAGATGATTTGTCAACACAACTACGCGAAGACTGAAAAACTAACACTAAAATGCACTAGAATAGATCCCCCATAAGAGATATTGTCAACATGCCAAAAGTGTTGAAAATATAGATACAAAATCTCTCAACAAACAAGACATATACACTGCACCTGCTAAAGAAAAATGCTCAAAACAAGAAGCATCACAATGAAAAAGGTATACAAAGTGGAGCAAGAGGCCGAATGGTGGAAGATCCACGCTTGTAGAGTCCTCTCAATGAATTCCTATGTCACTTACATGAGTGATCAGATATCCATCCCAAATCAACATGGATGGATGAAGAAGATGCCTACATATGACTCAGTGAAAAATGCACAATGGGTGCATGCAAAAAAAATTAGAATGTGTGTCAGATTGATCATGTCTGACAGTTGAAATCTTAGGTTTCTCAAGCTTGAGTGAAGGTGCAAAACTCAAATGTTGTTCATGATCCTCAGAAAGAGTCGAGAAAAAAAAAATGAGCTCTGTCAATGTGTGATCCCAATGAAGTATCTACTCGAAAACCAATGTCATGACAAGAATTCCACTTAACATGTGGAATAAAGGAAACAATACCCTGTGAATTTCTGTCAATGACTCCTCTAGTGAGACCCATAGAATGGAGCATGCGAGAACTGAATGCAGTGGTATGCTTCTTAAAAAATCCATGCAGTTGAGTAGAAGTAGGATACACAACATGTGGTACTGTAATAGGAAAAGATGTGGAAGAGCATGCAGTAATAAGCCTCACAGGTTTAGAAGCATCAAAAGTAGGTTCAGGCTCAAAGAATGACATATCAATGTCAGTGGGTACAAGAGCAACAATTGCAAGAGGACTAGGAGTATGGATATGGTTGTCCAAAAAATCATGATGATGATGTAGGCTAGCAAGTTTGTTCTACAGGGAGTGTATTATTGTATCCTTATCATGAATGAGTGATTGTAGAAGAGAATTTCACTTCTTAAGCGATCTATTTTCTTCCACAAATTTTACAATATCCTCTTGAAGTCCACATACTTCAAAGAAAAGCATATCATTCTCAGAATCCATGATAGGTACAAACTACAACTCCAAAAAGTTTAGGATGTCAGGCTCAGCTGAAATTGTGTCCACAATTGATAACAACACTCCTCCATATTGGGTACTTTATAATTATATTGCAAGTCTCAAAATAAATAACTCCAATGGAAATATCATGAAAAAACAAGCACTTCTACAAAAAACAAAACTCAAAAACGAGTTACCGATCAAAAGTTACAAGCTTTTTACTATTAAAGGAACCATGAAAGGAAAGATAATCAGATCGTACCAAGCCAAGAACACAGATGATACTCAAACACCATGATCTATAAGATGAAAGCAATTTTCTAGAATAAATTTACATAAAACCTTTGCAAGAAAATGAGAAACAATATCATATATTATTATGGAACTCAATGCAATACATTGAGAATGAGCCTTGCTTAAATAGGCAAGGAATAACAATCTAAGAACTAGTCAAGGTTGCAGATCAAGCCATAAATCAAGGAAATAACTAGTCATCAAATAACTATTCAAGACCATAGATCAAGGAAAGAACTATACCTAACAACTAAATAATATTTCCTAATATCTAAATAAGATTAAAAAAAAAATCCACACACATAAGTGGGTGAGGATGAATACAATAAAGGTAAATAAAGTACGTAGGTGAACATGAGCTAAGGTAAATACCTACTCTAATAAGAACAACCTAGATAAGATGGCAAATGTACTTGTTGATTCAGAATTATGAGATCTATTTATTCAAATTCTTTTATCTACACTACATGAGAGTGTTTTGTTAGAATTACCCATTCTTTGATCAATTATGTCATACGATCAAAATTCATCAAGTTAAACTATTTTCTATGACAAAATTAAATTATCACGATACTCCTTCATCCCCTTCTAATAGGTTTCAAAATAAATGTTCTTTCAAGCCATCTCCTAAGCCCACTAAAGATAAAGCTAGAATTAATGCCATTTGTCTATCTTCCACACTTCAAGTGGAAGCTTCGTGTCATACATTTACCGATTTACACTATGTGCCTTAGTTTCTATGGATAAAAATTATCAAAAGCAACCTTATGTCTCTTATACTTACACTCAATCTTTATACCTCTTTCCCCCATGTACAGAACTATGATGAAAATGCATGATGTGATTATCACCAATGCATTGGGAGCTATACTAATTTTTATTTCAAACTCAAGAATATAATTATGGATCTCATTGGTAATAATGCACTTTAGCTCCTTGATCCATCTACTTCTATACGTATCAATGATAATAAAAAGTTAAAAATATTTATCGAACCTTTTCCCAAACACAAGTAAGCTCCTAACTATTTTTATAACCATATATATCAAGCTCTTCCTCCTCCTCTTTTAGGGCCTCTTGATTTCCTTTTTTCTTCTACTCAAACATCACAAAAAATCATTATGTTCTTAGATAATGATTATCATTCTATGTTTACTTTGGATTTGTTTCACATCAAAGATTCTATTAGTTCCTATATAGTTAATAATACTATGATCAATCAATTGGCTCATACCAAAGTATTATTTGTTGCACTCCTCCTAGAAATTAATTATCCATTATCTAATGTCACATGTATAGACCCTAAGAATTTTGGCTATATAAAGCTTCACATCACAATTGGGCCTCTTACTATGCCTATACCATTCATCATCACATCTTCAATCAAAGGATATGATATGCTATTAGGTCTTTCTTGGCTCTATGTCACCTAATCCATCCCTTCCATGAATCATTTTTACCTCAAGTTACTTCACAACGAACATCTTGTTACTATCATAGAAATCCCACCATGCACATCATTTCCTCAGCCCACTTTTGCTGGTATATAAGTCATAACATTAACGATTGCTATTCCTTTTAAATATAAAGAAACCTATGTACCTAGCCCTCCCACTCATACATGGCAAAGATACCGACCTTTTCATCCGCATTGGTATCTTATCCCACATCTTCAACCTAAGTACCCTACTCAGGTAACCCCTTCACATTGGTGTTCACCACCTCCTTCACCACGTAGGCCTTCTTTACATGCACATCATTACTCTCCTACATCTCTGACCATAGAGAATTTTCACATGCCTTTTTCTCCTCAGGTATTGGGCAAAGTTATCTCACCCGTGACTATCATTGAAAATTCTCATATCTATCACACATTTGGGGGCATCACATATTATTCACACTCCTTCTATTCTTATAATTTTTATTTAGTCTCTACTACTAAAATTTGTGCTCCTTGCACCATACCTAATATTGTTTCACATTTTCAAACCCTTTGATACACACAATGTATCATCATTACCGTATGAAGAAATCTAGTTCTAAAGTTCATACTCAACTACTAAGGGTCTAATATTTAAATGATCATGACATTATATATAGATCTTTGACTACTCTCTTAATCTTATCTTGTTTGTCCGCCCTTATAAAGAGAAACAACCAAAAGCTTCAACATTATGCTATAACACATACACATGACCACTAGGGCCCACTTCCCTTTCCTAGTCTCCACTCTACACTTTGTGACCACTCCAACATCACTTGTCCACTCAGAATGCTATTCACCACACTCTTTAAAGGATCATAAGTTTCTCATCTCTTATCTAGTATATTTTATTGAATATTCACTCAACAAAAAAAATTTGGGGAAAATGTAGACACAAAATCACGTCGTTGGGTACATTTTAAGGGCATAAATCATGCTAGCATTTACATTATTCCTATGAAATAAAACTAGTGGTTGACAACTATCTTTGGCCTCTTTTATTTGTCTTTAGATTTTTAATTATTCTTACACACCTTACAACCTAGTTGGAACTTAACTTATTTATATTTTATGACATTAGGCACCAGCGCCCATCCAAGACATCAACAACCAAGTTCTCTTATCCCTCCTAGGATCCTATGAGCCTTTCTTACCTTACTCTTTCTGGGTCTCTTTTTGGGTATCTCTATCACTTATGAGCCAACCTTTTATTTGTTAATTACAAAAGGCAAATAAGGGAATCATATAAATACATAGTTATGTTTTAAAAATGAGGGGTCAAGCACTTAGAATTATCATCATCATGTATAATTAGATTTCAAAGGAACTAAACCACTCAAAAGGAATATATTTAGCATCCGTTCAAGAGACAAGTGTTGTGTAACACCCATAATTTGACACACTGAAACGACATCACACTTCATTAATTACTTAGGGGAAACTTACGCATATTTTTTCATGTTGCAAGGTCGATATAATTTAATTTAATTTAATTAATTCCCTTCTAATAATTTATACACACCCTTAGGGTAGTTGAAATACATTTAATAATTATATATTATTCTTTAATTCCCAAAATAATTAAGGAGTTTATTCCTATTCCAAGATTCCCATCAATTAATTTAACTCTGCATTAACCTTTAATTATTTTAACCCCCTTAATTAATTTAATACAATGTCCCATACACCACTATTGTTTATTTAACCATAATCAAAGACCATACATTTATTTCCCTTTAAATATTTATTTGAAAATATCCTATGTGAAACTTTTAATTTAATTTATGAAAATAGAGGGACATACCACAACATTACCTAACCCACTTGCCCCTAAGATAAAAGTCCCCTAGCTGACCCCATTAGTGAAATACACATACACTTAATTTTAAAATACTGATTCCCATCAAACTTCCCACAAGTTAAAAAGTGTAGGGTCAATTTCCCACCTTTAGATCAAATGAATGGGAGCCATTAGATGTATGGTTGACTAAAAATACCTAATTTTTCTTTACCTTTCCTTCTATTCCTTATTTTCCTAATTTCTTCTCATTTTATCATTTGATTTTGCAGGTTGGAGGAAGTGGAGGGCATGGAAGCAAGATGGAAGCCATTGAGATTTTTTTTTGTATGCAAGATCCGCCATGAGACGGATTTCTTCCTCCATTAATCCCATTATTTCATCTCTTTATTATTATTTTTTCTTTAAATATTTTACCAGAAGCTTCTAGTTAGGGTATGACATTACCCTATTTTTATTTTGTCTTAGATATGAATATTCACAGATGTGTTTATATATATACATATAGATATTTATATTTTTTATTCAATATTATAAAGGGTATACACACATGTATAATATGTAGATTTTATTCTAATGTGAAGGATTCGACCCCCTCAATAGATGTGCACAACTGTAAAAGGATCAATGTTTAATGTGCGGTGCCTA
This sequence comes from Taxus chinensis, assembly GCA_019776745.2. Lineage (NCBI taxonomy): Eukaryota > Viridiplantae > Streptophyta > Pinopsida > Cupressales > Taxaceae > Taxus > Taxus chinensis. The sequence continues at coordinate 303,311,494 of CM034155.1, forward strand.
TATATATAGGTATATATTTCTGTGGGGTGTGGTGCCCCTCATATAAATTAAAACCCCTTTTGTTTCGAAAATTTTCTTTTATAAAACAAACCATCCAATGATTCATATCAAGTCTTTTATTTTATATATAGTTTTCTTTAATAAAACAAACATTGGCCGATTCATAAATTTATTATTTTTTAAATTTTATAACAAAAAAAATCTCAACCAATTTGCAATAGATCTATGCTGTTTTTGTATTTTTATTTATAAATAAAAACATATTTGCATATATATACACATATATAATTATAAGTAGTATACATATATATATAAATAATATGTGTATACACACACACACATATCCTTTTTTTTTTTTTATATTTGATTTTATGTAATAAAATACATTTACAACTTATATAAATATTTATACATTTCTAACTTTAAAAAAAAAAAAAGTTTTCAACAATGATTTTAGGTAATAATTATTTATTTGGATAACTAAATATAATAGAAAATATAAATATATATAACTAGATATATATTTATATTTGAAAAGTTGATGGGTTTAATAATCTTTTCATTTACAAAAAATACAAGGTAGAGAGAGAGTTTATTTACATTTAAAGGAACTAATTTTATATACTTTTTTTTTCTTTACAATTTAGTATAAAGTGCAATAATAATGATACAATCCTACCATTTTACACATCTATTTCAAAGAAGGTAATTTAAACATTTTAACCTGAAATGCAAATTTTAGTTTAAGTTGTAGATTTAAAAACTCAATACAATGTAAAAGAGATTCAACTCCAATAAAATGCAACTTTTAGTCATACATGTACCATGGATTGGTAATTCATAACAATTTTTGAATACTTAATTTACAATATACTCATCTTTAAAATGCAATTATACAAAATCCCCCCACACGAAGCGGAGACAACATGATAATTTTTACAATAAATGTCCTTCCTCTTTGCGTCAAATACACATGTATCTTCATCCCAAGAAAACAACTTGCAACTCTTTCTTTTTCTCCTTCTTCAACACAATTAAAAGGAAGGGATCTTAGGGAACACTCACCTCCTAACCTTAATCAATTGAGAAGGTTAAGCCAACCTTCTCATTGACCCATGAGCCCCAACAATGGAGAAATAGGGAATGTTTACAACCATGGAAATACTTCACAAAAATGAAAAAATAGATACATTCATGCAAACAATACTTGCAACACAGACAAGCACAATAACATTAATCGTAACAATATAAAACTTTTCAATCAACTAGGCTTAAAATATAAGCTAAAGGAGAAGAGAAATACTGGGTACCCCTTATACCTCCAAAGTGGGTTAAGTGTCCACATCAAAACCTCAAAAACTTCCATCCACATATACATAACTATTATCCCTCTCTCAATCTCTTATCACTCCCTCAATTCTCTTATTACTTCCTCATATAAAAGATATAAAGATAAAGCAAGAAATATCCCTTACCTTCACAAGGTGGAACACCCTACCCACAATCCCTCCATATAAACATCCAAAAGTCCTACCTCTCCCTCAATGTCCCCCATTTTTCTTCTCTCCAAACCATCCTTAAGGTCAAAAATACCCAAATCAGATACAAACACATACATCCATTATCTTTACAGCACAACCTACAAATAATAAAGTAAAATGCAAGCTATAGGACACTACCTTGCCAATGCTATAACCTTCAATATTCATGAAAAAAACTTATATTTTCTTCATAGTCTAAGCCAATCTAAAAGAAAGCTCCCAGGTTCCATAAAAAGTAACCCCCAAAATAACTAAGAATCCCAATTAAATATAAAATGGTGGAGAGGAGGGTGAGGTTGCTCCATATAGGATGCCACATGGATTCCCTCCAATCCACCTCAAAAATCAAACACAAATACAAATGCATCATAATTGGGTAAGGTGAGGATATGAAAAATTTCATTCAACACACAAACCTCCAATCCATACTTCCAAGGACGCAATTAAGAGGGTTCGTAAGAAAGTGCAATTAATTACCTCTTTTTCCTTAAAAAACACATAGTGAGCACTTATTTTGACCCTTCAATTCATAGGTAAGGGACAAATATAACTTGTCTCAAAATCCTTCAAAATGGCCTTAAAGGACAAATTGGATATTTTGAAAGTTGGGATGACCACACAACTCAAAATCAATAAAATCCATCTAAAATCCATAAGGTAACAAGGACTCTCTATCACATTCAATGCCCACTTGGTCACATCTCCTAATTAGCATAATATACAAGGTTAATTAATTGAAATAAGCTTAGAATCAAAGAAATATAAAATTAGATTACATCATACTTAAATAATATTTAATTGATAAATAAATAAAATGAAATATAACATTTCAAAATGGTTACATGTGAGGTTGCTCCGCTAGGGAGACCTCCTAACCATTATGAAAAGAATGAAGAAATAACACATAAGAGTTGCCAAGGTGACCTTGTTGTAAATATCCAATATTCTTCCATGGTTAGTCTCTTAGTCCCTTCTTGTTTATTGTAATTTCAAATTTCCTGCAACCAACCAAAAAACACAAACTTTGGCCTCAAGGCTACATCAATACATCGTGGAAATAAAATACAAGCATCCATCATATAATCCTCAGCATACATCATAGTTATGCAATTCTAATATAAATTAATTATTTATAATTACCAATGTTCAAAACTCTTGTTTTATGACAACCATGAAATTCAAACAATTTCTTGATCATCTAATATCATCACATAATCGATAAACCACAATCTCAGCGAACACATAGTTAGTTCAATCATCTAAACTTAGTTACAACTTCTATAAATGTAAAATGTCTGTATATGAGTAAAATAACACTAGTCAACATGTGCTACAATATCTAACATTGTTAATTAGGCATCTTTACAATCCATGATAAGGGTAAAACCACAATAATAATTAAATGGCCATATAGTCTATCAACATGCTAACCGAAGTACTATATCCTTATCTATGTCTCTAAGTATCTAATAAACATAATTAAGGAAAACATAAGTTTCGAAGAGGAGTGGGCAATACAGCCCCCTCCTCTTAGACTCAACTTCGAAGAAAATGTCATGACTTGTGCAGAGTTTCATTACTTTGAAGAATTATTTTTTTCCCTCGGAATCCAATTTTTTTCCAACACTATTATAGTAAGGGAAGAGAGACTATTAGGAAAAGATCATAACTTCCTCCAAACAATATTTCTTCCATTAAAACCTACAAAGTAATCTCTACAAGGTTAACCAATTTATAACAATGAACATTTAAATAGGAAATTATTGATGCGATCCCAATGAATGAAAACTAAGGTCCATGAATAATAGGAAAAATTCTGTACAGAAGGTGTCCATGTAGGCACACATGGACACAACACACGGTAAAAAGGAAGATAATAATTCCACTTAGGTGTATTTACACTTCAATGTTTGTTATTTTAGATAAGATTAATAACTACCAATCATGATCTTGAATTTTTCACAAGAAACCACACCTTCTTATAGAACCAACAAATTTAGGGCCACACAAAATGAGGTTTAACAACAAGGAAAACACCTAAATTTAAAAAAAGTGTTTACAAGGATGAAGATTAGTCATTTGAAGTACTTTACATAATTTGGAAGGTCTCACTTAAATTCACATGGTTACACTAAGCATAATCTTCGCCATAAGGTTTCCATAACTTGAATTTCCACTCAAATATCCTAACACATAACCATTAATCCTAATTTAAAATACTCAATCAATTAGATGACATTTTTATTTTTGGTGATAGGAAATATTTTCCCATACTATTGTATCGACATAAGAGATACCATTCACTCTGTATAAAAACTGAAATTATTTAATTTTAAACGCACCCTATCTCAAAAAAATATTAAAACTAACACAACTTAATATTATAACACATAGTAACACTAAAGTGAGCTATGGGAAAATAGGCAACAAGAGAGGTCCAACTAACAATTTACTAGAGCCTCACCCAAAACATTCTTGTTAAATCTTACAAAAACAATTTACAACATTCTCTTCCCTAAAGGATAGGGTGGACAATATCACAGTTTCCGTAAAGGGAGGAGGATTCAAAAATACCTCCATATCCTTAGCATATGTTTCCTAAGTTTTTCTTTAAGCCTAGATCACTAATAACCTGTTCCTAACACAAGAAAAGTGTCTCTCTTAAAACTAGAGACATAGACTCACACTTAAAAGGTCACAAATAATACACGTATTGAGATAAGAGGAAAAAGTGTACGACAGTCTGAAAGGTTCCATTAAGAAGGATTACACATATTTATGCTCAAGGGATTAAAACTTGGCTATAATGCATCACTATCAATTAAGCACTTCATTATTCATGGTAGGCACGAAAATTAAAAGATTGAAAAATTTTCCACCTTGGGTTAGATAAAATGTAGGGTCCACCCATATGAATATAACAATTAACCCACTCTAGTAAGGTGATAATATCCTTACGAATAATTCTAAAAATTTCATATTAACCAATGAGAGGTCCCCCAAAAAATGCTCTAACGCGTAATTGTTTACAATTTTTACACATTTGCAGAAATGGGCAACTTGAAACTTCATTATGATGGATGGCATCGGTGAAGTGAACCTAACTAGGGGAATACATTTTTTCAGTTTCAACAATTGATGGTTACATCTAATTTGCAACTATGTGTGCTGTTACAAAAATTAAGAAACCACATAGTCTGCAATTCTGTGTTGATCTTTAGCAAAAGAATAAAAAATACCTAAGGAAAAATGTAATAGTTTTATGAAGACCATAAATACATAATAGGAGGATTTTTCAATTTTTGAAAAGCAGAAAAAGTTGCAGACTATAGTAATTAGAAGTTCAATATTAAAGTTGCAGATATTTTCAAGTTCTTTCCTTCTTGATTAATAGATATAATTTTTTTTTTTTTTTTTTGGTTCGTTATACAACCCATACATAAAAATGAAAAGGAGAAATAAGTACACAAATCAATTCTAAAATTTTATGTTTTATTCATAAGGAATTTAAATGTTTCCCACATAAATCGTGGGATGTAACTCAAAAGAAATTCATAACCACTGAAGTAGAATGTACATATGCATGAAAATAAAACTAAAGGAGTATGGAAAAAACCATCATTTGCTTGAGTTTCTTTCATCTCCATTGTTCCACTTCTAGATTCAGCTTTACTTCACCTGCATCTCTTTTATCCATGTTGGAATTGTACCTGAGAAAAAGAAAAGAAGGTTCATGAGATCAAGGTTAATCCACATTCCTATACTATCTAATTTTTTGCAAATGAATCTCCTGACGTTAGGAGGTATGAGTTACAAGAACAACATACATTCTACATTAATTGACAAGAACAATATTCTACATTAGCATATATGATTATTTCAAAAAAAGAAAGATAAGGAAGAAAACTATAGAACATGAGAAAGGCCAAAAATCCTAATTTTTTCTAACTATTTTATCTAAGTGTGTAAGTATAGATAATAAGAAGGATGAAAATATAAAGATATATCTATAATAATCCATAAAATAATGGAGGTTTAGTGTTGGAGTTCTTTAAACAAATGGAATGCATACAGAAAATGCAAATAATGATTATTGGTCAACTTCAGAGTTTCAGTAGGGTACCAACTTGAATCATACTTTAGAATAATTTTCAGAAAAGGTAAATATTTCATTGCATAAATTAAGGATACATGACATGGATATTATTAAAAGTATGTTACATAAACAAAGTAAGTTTGTTCAATTTCAGCTCATAGCAAAAGAAGAAGCCAAGAATTTCTAGATAGTTTAAACACATCAATGAATGTATCTTGTGTTGATCGACTACAATTATGTCATATTGATCTAGATATAGAAGGAAAAGGATATCAGAGCTTGATCAATTTACATTCAAATCCAAAGTATCTATCAAAAATACAGTTGGTAAGTTCCAAATGATAAAATTAGAGTCTGATTGATAAATCTAGAAATAAATTATCCAATAAGCATCAATCAAACATTAATGGAGTTATGCTTCATATAAGATCTAGATAAATTTTAAAGAAATAGTAACATTGAAGCAAATTTCCAACTACAAGAACACATCACCTCAGATACTAGTTTGCAATAGGAATTACCTCATAGTTCTAGAAACTCAGATAATGAAAATCTTAAATATCTATTTTGGATCAATAAAAAGCAAGCTACATATGCAGATTTAGAAATCATGAACTACCATGCACTAGTGAGAAAATAGCTATCAAATAGAGAATGAAATTGTCAATCATTCTTTTATCAGGGAACATAAGGTGTAGGAGGGAATTTTTGAATTTAAAATCCATAAGTAATAAATAGTATCATTTAGATTATATGTAAAAATTTTCATTTCTTTCAAAGAAGGTATTTCAGTTACTATAGAAAAGAATCATGACCATTGAAAGGAGAATACCAAGCATGACATTAATCCTTTCAATTAGTTACAAATTAAATATCATTTACATGTTAAAAAACATTTACACATACATCTTGAAGTGACATTTTAAAAAAATCTTGTCAAGCAAAAATATATAGCACAATTTAGGTACATCCATGCTTTTCTTAAATGGAATTCAAGTGCATTGCCTATAAATAGATCAAGTACAACCATATTGATACAAGTTGGAAGGATATCATAATAAGGATAAGTATATATGGAGGATAACTTGAATGAAAGTGACATAGATGAACTCTAATAGATCAAGAGAAAGTACAAATTTTCTAATTAATAATGGTGGCAGCGTCTTCTTCATGTAAAGTTGATCAAGTACAAAAGACAATTCGTAAACCGTAGAAATTTCAGTTCTCAAGTGATCTCAAAATGTAAGAAGATCAAATAACAGTCATCCAGCTGTGAGATAACTAAAGATAAGAAGATTTTTTCAATTATAAATTTTCATAATGCCCTAAAAGTCCCATATATCTTATTACAAATGAATTATCAGAAATGAGTAGTTCAAAACATGAGATTTTAGTCAAGTAATACAAAATAGTGCAGTAAACTCGAGGTGTTACCAAAACCATATGAACACCCCATCAAATGTCAACAAAGGAAAAACACAATTCATATTTGCTAATAGATCCAAGAAGAGGGAAATTAGAATAAATTTCAAAATAATATCAACTGAGAAATCATGATAAAATGTACAAAATAACTATGGTGTCTACGAGATGAACAAAAGGCCTAAAATTGATCTCGAAATATAGTGAATGAATTTTTTTTCTAAAGATGATGATAGTGCAAATAAATTGTAAGATAAATATAAGAAATATGTCTGGAAAAGTATACAGATATTTTCAAGGGATTATGTATCAAAGAATGTAGAAAGAAACCTGAAACAAGGAGCTTAAATATCTCAATCATGAAGCCCAAATGATAAGTAAAAAAAGATAGATTAAAGAGATACAAAACCAAAATCATGGAGGCCTAATACCACCCTTTTAGTCTTGAGGTCCCCAAAGAGAATATCGATAATAACTAGTTAACAGAGCTCTAAATGTACAATAATGGCCAATCGGATAATTGCACATCATTCCATGAAAGGTAAATTGAGAAATAAAATATATATCTAGCAAAGGATTCATGTCCATCCTAGAGAAAATAAAATAACCTTCGTTTACTAGATTACCAAGATGGAGAAATGTCGAGATTTGTAGAAAAATCAACACAGAGGTGCACAAATGAACTCAAGAAGTGTGATCAAACCCATCACGCATTTTTCAAAAAAAAATCCCCAGAAAATAAGTTCATAAGATATATTAGGTCAAGTGAATCATATTTAAAAGAAAAGATCAGAAATACAAATAGAGTGTCTGAGGTATTTACAATTTCCTATCTAGAGTACAAGCTATCAAGTAGAAATTGCATTAGTTTGAGTGAAAATAGGAATTTAGAGCTCCCAAAGTTCATACAATAGTAGAGCACAACTTAAACACAAAATAAAGCAAGCCTAGATCTAAGAAAAATGACATTGAGTTACAATTTAGTTATTCAACTAGTAATACAACTCAAAATCAATATACCAAGATGACCACAAAGGAAAAGTTTCATGTCAATGAATTTATAAGAAAAAGGAAGGATACCCATTTTCAGGTTATCCAAAAATAACTTCTAAAGTTGAAATTTTAAATGACACAAGTGCAAATAAAGGAAATCATCCACTTCATTCCACATTTTAAAAATATTTGTCACAAGTTTTCAAAAAAGGTCTCAAGGATTGAGCAAGCACTTACTGGTTGGGGTCGATGTGAAAAAGCCCTCGAAAAATCATCAAATGTGGAGCCAAAATAAAAAATTAGAATGAGTTGAAGCTCGCAATTTCCACAGATCACAGAAAATGAAAAGAAATCAAGTATTAGTGCCTTATGCTATAGAACAATGGTGAGAATACATTTTGCAAAGTCCACACAACCAACTTAACTCTCTACGTTAATGGCGGTCATTTGAAATAGAGAAGAGTTATCAAAACTAAGTAATCTTTCAAAGTGATCTCGTAATGAACAAACAATGGTGGCCACTTTAGAAAGATTATAGTGAAAATCAAAACATAGACAATGGCTAAGAGAATCTAAACAAATGCATGCACATAAATTCACATAGCTTCCCACAGAGCTTCAAATGGAGATCCTTTGTACTCAGACTTGAATGCAAAGAGATCAAAATGACAAAATCACAACCACCTCTGTCAAATCGTGCTCCAAGCTTGAAAATTCAAGAATGGAAGAAAATTTTCATGTTCATAGATTCATAAGACTGATTTACAGAGGAACCGAGATTGAGATGATCATCAATGGAGGTGAGATAAAAATTGGCCATGGCTTCCCTGCTCGAAACGAGCAAGAAAAATAAAACACGATAAGCACTACTTTTTTCAATCATACCTAACTCATTCTAAGTTAGCATCGACGACTAATATCAAATCATGCAATAATCAAATGATTAACATTAAAACCCATGCCAACTACCTGGGTCACCATGAGTTGAAAGATCAAGGTCATAGTTTTATAAGGGTATAGAGATCAATGGCTACTGTGTTGAAAGAAAGTTTGCAAAAGCTATGGGATGGAGTAAGAACACTCAAAAAACCCAAAGCTTTGTGAAAAAACAATCAATGGACCATCTGGTAAGAATTAAACAAGGATTCCTAATTTTCATGAATTAGTTTGAAGTAAACAAGAAAACTTAAAAAATATGATCTCCCTGTATTCTTGAAAGCTTAAGTAAATGAGCCTAATAAGGATCCAAGAAATAATTTTGTTCTTCAAGAGAATTGGAGCTCAACATTAATGGATTCAAGGAAAATGGTTCCTCCCATTTATTCCATGTTATGTGATGAAATGCAAAATATAAAGAAAATAGCTCAATAAAATGAAATAAAACTCCTAATCCTAGTAATAATACTAAAGTTTATATTAGAGGGAATAAGTGTTCTTGTAAATGAGAGGGGGGTAATGGGCTATTTATAGTTTTCCATTTGATAAATGGTAGGCTTTTTGGTGCGTGTGGGACTAAAAAGGGAGTCAACAAGTTAATTAGCAAGTCAAAGTAATATTTGACTAGGTTTAGAAGAGGTTGATCACGATTTAGGGTAATTAACCTAGGTTAGACTAATTAATCTTGTTTAGAGAGAAATTGGGGTTTTGGGAGGGTTCTAAAAGGCCAAATCAATCCAATAAAATGGATTGATAGTAGAGGAAGCTAATAGAAGTGATAAAGAAGAGGACTTTAGCCAAAATGAGGCTATAATAGCCTATTTAACTGACTTATAAGAGGAAAATGACCAGAAGAGTGTCATAAAAGGTGAGTTAGATAGATCTAACTGATGATGTGTAATCGATTTGCGAGGAAGAAAATAGTTAATGCAATATTAGAGATACTAGTGATTTGATCAAACTACAAATGTCTACATTTTCCCCTCTTTGGGCTGATGTAAGCTATGTCACTTCGAAGAAAGTAGACAAGTATTAACGTGTAGAAAAATTTATGGGATGAAGCTAGGATGAAGGATGCCCCCTCGAGTGTCAATGGGGTGGTAGAAGAACTCAATTGACAATCAAAAAGAGAACTGAAGGAAGAAAAAGTGTAAAGAGGAGATGGGAAAAACAACAAGAAAAGGGGATATCGAGTCATCCGTAAACCAATTCCAACAACTTTAAATAAAAATTTTTATTAGAATCCTCACCATCATCCCTTATTAAGATGTAAGCATTTAATGGAAGCGTAAAATAACATGAAATTTACATGATACAATCAATTGTCCATTGCTAAAATAACAAATCCATGCAACATATAAACATGTAATGCAATACGAGAAGTAAACAAAATCTTTTAAAACAGAAATGAGTACAATCACACACACTCATACAAACAATGTGCAAGATAGTTGTACAAATATTTTATTATCAAGTTGTAATCCCAAATGGTTGATAAATGACAAGGGTAAAGGATGATGCCCCAAGCAATGTGTAGAAACAAGGAAAATGATGGAGGATGCTTTGGTCTGATGAAAAATTAATGTGCACAATGAAAAAAGTACCAGGAAACCAATAGTGCCCTAGAGTGTAGATGTAGTAAGTAGCGTAGCTTTTATAGATGATTAAAGATTCAGAAGATCCGTGAGTTGTTGTTTCAAAATATTTGAAAATTTCAGCAAGATAGGAGATGAGTGCCATGCAAGAGACACAAATGTCAGCTGCAAATGAGTTGTTTATCATGTTTTTTATTTTTGGATGATTTTATACAGTTTCAATTTTTTATCGGTTAGAAGAATTTAAGAGATTGAAATCATTCTAAAAATACGTGTGAAGGCGCGAAGGTGAAGGAAAGGTCGTCAGAGAGTCACAATATGTCCTAACAATAAGAAATATGGGCCCAAACTTATTAAATAAAACAATAATTATTACAATGGCTAAAATAGTAGAAAAATAGAAGAGAAATGTGAAAAGATCCTGGAAGATGCGTAGATTATTCCAGTGCAATGAAGAAGTGACTGCAGGGTGGCACTGATTGCCTCAACGTGCAAAAAGGAGTAAAAATAATAATCACCTTGGCGGGTAAAAGATGGGCTATAATGATCACGGTGGATAAAACATACCATGGGAGCATTGCGGTGGCATAATATACCCACCCAGAGGGGGTAAATAATCACAACCAGTTCATTAACACCATAGCTCTTGAAAATTTTTACTGCGAGTGAGAATGATAGCCCTAGAGTGATATTGTGAGGCTACCGAGCAGAACGAGATGATTAGATCGCATTAGAGAGTTCATGTGGGACTTAACCTATGGACCCTACATGAGTGGTCTATCCTTCTTTATGAATTATGCATTTAATGTTTTTTTAAGGGTATTTTTAGGGTAGATTAGGATTTTTTTATGTATGTGCGTACATACATGTGTCTGTTTTACTTAAACGCATACACGCATGCACTGATTTTTATGGGTATACATACATGTATCCATTAACAAATAGGTACGTGTGTGTGTATCCACCAGAGGGAGAAGACATGCATGCACACATGCGTGGGTCAAATAAGGTGTGTGGGTGTCAAAGAGGGTGTGTATACATGCTAGGTAGAGGGAATTGCGGTGCATACATGCATGCGTCATAGCATACATGTAGGCTTCACACTAGACTCATATGCATCTAGTGTAGATGAGGGGAAATAGGTAGAAATATAGAAGGGGTGTGTACATGCTTTGATGGATGTGTATGCATCAGGGAAGGTGCGTATGGGTTAGGTAAGGCACGTATACATCAGGGAAGACATGTATACATCAGGTAAGACACATATGCATCGAGGAAGGGGTAGAAAAACACCCTTCTGGATAAATAGCCAAGGAGAAAAGTCAATAGACTATAAGAAAGTGAAATTTTTAGGAAATAAGATGGAAGAATGAAGCATTTTACCTTGAAAATTAGATAGAAGTAGATATAAATGTTCCTAATACATGTGTGTTTCATTTGTTTGTAGTGTATGTTACCTGTTCTACATACACATGAGCGATATGGTCAGCTAGTGGAGATAGAGGCACATTACAATGAGGATGATAGGAAAATATTGTATATCCTCCCAAACATCACGGTATTGGCCTATGTGGCTGATATCCCTAAGATCACCTTAGATCACGGCCTTCTGATAACTATAGTTGAGAGATGGGACAAGGAGACTCAGTGTTTTTCTCTTTCGATTTGGGAGATCATAGTTACACTAGAGGATGTGTGGCGCATTATGTGGGTCCCAATCTAGGGTCAACTTATCCCATACATGAGTTATTGGCCTAATATTCAGTGACGTATCTTCGATTTATTTGGTGTCTTGATAATACCACATCATGGGATGACCGTTAAATTTTTGTGGTGTATTGAGGACCCAGATCTAGATCGCATTGTGGTTTATATGATGACCTTTGTTAGTGGATTTCTACTCCCTAACAATATTGGTACCTCCTCTCCACTTGGACTCCTCAAAGTGATATGTGGATCGATAGACAGAGATACTTGTTATCACCAAATCACAGCACCCCTGTGCATGTATTTGAACTCACAGTGTGATTGGATAACATGGGTACTATCTCCAAGTTGTGGGACTTGCTACTTGAGACAGACCTCTAGAGAAAGCTGGTTCTTGCTCCTAAACTACCTGCCACAATCTACTCTAATGCAGGATAAGCTAACTATTCTAATCTAAATTTTCAAGGGACCAGGGAGAGAGAATGCATAAAATGAAAGCCTACACTAAAGTGGTGATACACCAGAAAAGGAGGGTGGGAGAGTAGTCTCCAAATGTGTGAAATACAGAGGCAAAGTGCACACTAGAAGAGGTGATGACGGTTCACCATAATCTAGCAAAATGCATTCACAATAATATTCCAAGCATACACAATGATAATGAATCCCTGCAAGAACATAATAGATAGACACAATATTCTCATAGAAAGATCAAAGGGGCAAGAAGAATGCAAGAAAACACAGCAGGGGAAGATATATCCACAAACTGGTATTTTATTGCTTCATGATATGCACAGTTCAATCTATTACAAGATAAGGGCCTGGATCACCATGCAAGGAGTCCACTACAAGGGCCTGCAACACAATGGCTTCACAAAGCAATTTTGATAGAGCTTTGCTACCGAAAAACTCTCCCCCCTTTACAATGAGCCCAACACTCCAATTTATAGAAAAAATGAGAAGGAGAAGAGAAGGGAAAATGAAAATCCCGAAATCTATCCTTCAACCACCTGTAAGAGGCATTAAATTGAGTGGAATGGTTATACATTACTTACAAAAGGCTCCCCATACTGTCCCATGTGCTGCAGCAGAGAAAGAATGATGGCCATGCCTCTTAATTGCACTCCCAGCTACCAAATAAAACACTGTTCCGAACCCGGCCACGTTTTCTTAAAAAACTCAATCAATTTCTGATCAAATATAGAATTTATTGATTTTTGTGCATCGGGCTAAGAACCATGATTCCAACAGTACCAATTTTTTGTAATTTCCTTGAGAAATACAAAAGTTATGGCCTTCTGAGTGCGGACAGCTATTTTGGGTCTGGCAGGCGTTTTCTGTCATTTGACGGGAATGAGCATTAACTGACTGGAGTCGAATATGTTTCCTTAATTTAATTTAAATATGTTGACTTTTCTTCTCTGCCTTCAGCCGCTTCGGCTTTTCGCATCCCATGCGTCCCTCTATCCCATTTAGCACAGTGCTGAAATTTCCCATTTCGGCCGAACCGGCCGGTTTGCGTACTCGCAGCGCATATGTCCCATTTGGTTTCGGACCGTCTGGGAAAAATTCGCCCGGTTCAGCCGGTTCGTGCCCTTTTGTCCCAACTGTTCTGGGACAAAAGTTCTCATTTCGGCTGGTTCGGCCAGTTCACGTACTTTTGGCCCGCGCATCCCAGACTGTTTCGTGCTGCCTTGACTCATTTCGCCCGGTTCTCGTCCTTTTGTCCCGCTTGTCCCAAAGGCGACCCTCTCAGCAGTTAGCCAATTTTTTCTCTTTTTTCGGCCAGTTCGGATTTCCACGTCCCGCGCGTCCTTTTGGCCCGGATGTCCCATTTGCTTTCGAACCGTCTGGCGGCCTTTTGGCCGGTTCGCGCCCTTTTGTCCCAACTGTCCCAAATGCTTCTAGGACTAGGACTTAGCCATTTTTCGTGATTTTTTCTGGCCCGAGCCTGTTTTTGCAATTTTTCTTACATTTTCTCGGAACTTGCTCTCTCCTTCTTTGGCCAAGGGAGTTAGAAAATTCTTGAGGGGTGAATTTTGGATAAAAATTTGGCGACTTAGCGGGTTTATCTACCTGCCAGATGAAGAACGGCCAGTTGCTTGTAGCAATCCATTGGGCATGGAGTCTGTTTGATAATCTCTCAGCTGATCTGAAATTTGAAAGCTTGTATCAATGAGCCATTTGACATTTGTTGAGCTGGTCTTCTCATGGCTGCAAATTCTTTTCCAGGAGCTTGATGAATTGCAAATATGCACATACTAGAAGCAATAGGACATGTGCACAAGCACTTAGGGAAATAAAAACTACTCTAACAGTAGTACAATGTGCATAAGCACTTAGAGGAATGGAAATTCTAAATTAATATTTACAAGGGTGGGAAGCTTTCTTTCTAGTAGCATCGTTTGAGATAGATCCCATTGACCGGAATCTGTAATTCTTCACCATCCAACTTAGCCATTCGGAAAGCATTGCTACCTTTGCATTCAATGACCATGTATGGGCCACTCCAGATGGCATCAAACTTGGAGTGCTTTCCTAGTTTTGCACGATCAGCATCCCACTTCAGTACCAAATCTCCAATTTGCAATATCCTGGCCTTATCTTTCTTGTCAAAACTCTTTTTGACCAATGCTTTATCTTTTTCTATGGTTTGCATTGCGTGCTCTCTTGATTCTTCTAATTCCATCAGCTCTGCATACCTGATTTCCATAGGTTCAAACTCAGCTAGTTCCAACTGTTTCATGAGTACAAACGCTGGCAACTCAAGCGATATAGGTAGAACTGCTTCCTTCCCGTATACAAGCTTGTATGGAGAGTTTCTTGTAGATCTCTTGGGTGTGATCCGATTAGCCCATAGAGCTGATTTGAGCTTTGAGTGCCAAGTCCTCTGATTCTCATCAAGAGTCCTCCTGATGATTCTTAGTAGATTCTTGTTCGTAGACTCGACTTGGCCATTACCTTGAGGGTAATAGTTTGATGAAGTGCTGAGATACACAGAATTTTTTACAGCCCATTCAGTGATCTTTGTGCCAAGGAATGCCAATGTATTGTCTGATATGATAGTGGCAGGGGCACCAAACCTCGTGACTATCGCTTCATAGAAATCTAAGATATTAGATTCATTTGCCTCCTTGAGTGCCACTGCTTCGGTCCACTTGGTGAAATAATCCGTTGCTGTAAGTATCCATTTATGGCCCTGACTTGAATTGGGGTTGATAACCCCAATGAAGTCCAATCCCCATTGCGTGAATGGCTGATTTACTGAAATTGGATGAAGGGGCAGCGCTGCTAACCTTTCTTTCCCTGTGAAGAATGCACATTTCTTGCATTTCTTGACCCATGAGTAGCAATCGTTGAACACAGTTGGCCAATAGTAACCAGCTTTCATGATTTTGAGAGCTGTCACTTGTGGAGCAAAGTGGCCTCCTGCTTCCCCATCATGGAACTCGTGTAAGATCTTCTCAACTTGACCCGTTCCAATGCATCTCAATAGAACACCATTGATGTCCCTTTTAAGAAAAAGTCCATCAACAAGCACATATGGAATGGCTTGTAATTTGAAGTATCTCCTCTTTGCTTTGCCTTGGCCTGCACATTCATTCCTTGCAAATGAACAGCAGTAGCTGGCATCTGAGTTGGTTTAGGAGCTGGAACCAGCTTTCTCTGGACTGTCTCAAGTAGCAAGTCCCACAACTTGGAGATAGTACCCATGTTATCCAATCACACAGTGAGTTCAAATACATGCACAGGGGTGCTGTGATTCGGTGATAACAATACTTACTATTGGGTTCAGTGTATTCTAGCACATTTATATTGGGACCTACGTTTGATTACCTACTACCATTAGAACATGGTACCACCACCCAGACTAAATAAGATTTGGGCTTAGGACCACATTGCTATTAGACAACCCTTAGGTGTTTTGAGGGTTCAAGATCCAGAGGATCCTTCTTCTATGGGATGGGTCCTGATCAGGGATGATGTGTGGCCATATATGGGAGATGTGTATCATTACTACCACGAGCTTGATGAGTTACAGTAGGCCTCTATAGTATGGTGGCCCTACAGACATTTCCAGTGGCCTGAGGATGGTTTAGAGCTCAGCACCACTACAATTGAGCACTTCGTGTTGGGTGACTGCAGCTATATGTGGGATATTTACAGAGTAGATCAGTGCGAAAGAAATTTTAGCATTACCCAGGATGTTCCTTGGCTAGATATGTGGCATTCTCGCAAGGTCTGAGAGTATGTTGACATGGCTCCACACATTTCCTAAGATAGAGCACAAGAAAAATTCCTACAGGTGGTACCTACTGTGTGGGTTACTTTGAGAAAGATCGGAGATCCTAGTTTCACACTCGAGTATGCGCCATGGTACCATGGTGTGCTCCCATGTCATTTGAACATTTCTAGGGTAGCTTATGCTGCTAGTGTGAGATATCTTCCATTGGGGCATCCAAACGGTGGTAAGGATGGAGCTGATGGGGATGACGATGATGATGATGAAGATGATGATGATGGTGGTACTGACGCACAAATTTATGTTAGGGGTAGGGGACACGGTCCTCTATTACAGTTGTGATGAAGACAATGACCCAACCTTATGCCGAGACTTGAACCCAAGGCACCAAAAATATATTTCCTCCAGTAGGCATTCTAGCGGGGATATGTGCCCCTCTTCAATAGGTACTTCAAGAGTAGGGCCCGCCACCGCATGCTTCAAGGGATGGTGGCAATGGTGGAAGTTGGCTTCTCTTCAGCAATAGTTATAGGTGGCAATTTCCATACAATTACATGTGGTTGGAGAGAGAGATGAGGCCAAGGAACATGTACATGCCCTTATAAAAAAGTGGGATCAGGTCAATGCTCAGGCACATGTTTTGACAGGTGAGAGGGATCAGGAAAGAGCATAGGAAACTCAAGGTGGGGATAGTGCTACATGACAGAGTGATATTAGTCAAATGGCCACACAAGGGGTTCAAATATTGATTCTTTTACATCAATCACAGACTCAGCTGCAGTTGGTTGTTGCATAGAGGGACTATGCCCAGGCACATGCAAAAGGTTTTATCATTTAGAGGGATCAGGCCCAAGCCCACGTGCAAACCATTAATGCTGATAAAGACCGAGAGGTTGCTTCTAATAGACAGGCCCATGATGACAAGGGTATATTGATAGGTGATCGATTTAGTACTGTTCAGGAGAACACACTTTTGGAGATGTTAATTTTATTCAGAATGCTATGAGGACCAGTGATGTGGCCTTATACTATAAGACTTCCAATTTAAGAATAGTCCTAGCAAAGCAGTAGTAACTACCTTTTAATAATTTAGGTGTGAGGATGATAGGCTCCCAGTCACGATGATTAGGATGCTCAGTTAGATCATTCTAATAAGTAGTTCCACAATAGTTGATTGGATATCAACTAGCTGAACAATAGGGTGGCACCTCTAGTGTTGGTCCATCATAGCCACCAATCTTCCATCCTTTAAGTCATGGACCTGGGATCCCTAGACAGGGTGTGAGATATGTTTGAGTTCTTTATTTTACCTTTTGTACAGATGTATTGTATACATGCATCTTATGAAGGTTGATTTTGATCGATGTATAGATTTATGTACCATTATTTTTGTGACGCCTCTTGATGAAGTCTAATTTTTTTATGCATGCCCCTTTTAGATGGCATATTGTATTGATGATGTATACTTGAGTTTAGGGAAGGACATTTATACATGTATTATATGAACATTTGATGATGATTTTCTTATGTCATGTTGTGATTATGCCTTTTACGTTTTTATGGTTATTGGTCTGCAACTATTATATGATCTCCCTTTCCTCTATGTATGTGACATACTTTAGATTTAGAGATGTTTATGTTCCATGTTTTTCACATTGATGATAAATCTATAGATAGCCCCACATGTTTTGGATTTATGGAATGCTTGTGATTTCTATTCTAGCACTTGGGATGATACTAGATGATATTAGTATGGGAGGGGATAGATTTCTGATTATGCGCAACCCCTATTGCTCCCATTGATGATATGATATGTGATTATTAGCTTATCATACATGCATGATGTAATATTTAACATTTCCATATATATGACGTAGTAGATGATGTTTATATGTGATGAATGGTAGATGATAGATGTGATAACAAACAACTGTCCAAGAGACAAAGACACAAGAAAAAGTTAATAAAGATAAACAATTGTACCTATGCAACACAACACAACTTATGATGCAAAACACATGAATTTATTAAACATACCAACAAGATGAAATTGACATTCAATCTAAGTAAGTAAGATGAATCATAATAGATGCATGTAACAGATGATTTGGTTATAACAACATTTGTACAAGAAAATGAATTTAATGCAATACACAATTTGAACTAAACAAGATTTAATATAAAGTAAGAAATAAAGTACTCCTAAAAATATAGACCATCATAAGTTAACTTACCAACACTATAAAAAACAACAACTAAAATCATTCTTTGAATACTACTTTGTTTTTGCAAGACAACATTGATATATGTTTTTCTAATTTTCTTGGGTTTATCTAAAAAGATAAGTTGTCAAGGCTACTATTCACATTATTTTGAGGATTCTCTAAGACAAATTTGTGTAGTTTGTGTAGCTTCATCCCTAGAAGGGAGATTTTTGGAATGTTTACATTTTTTATGTATCCCTTTTCCAAATGTTTTTGTATTTTTTAAGGTCGTGTTCTGAAAGCAATGTACACGGACCAAGAAGCGTCGATGCCCCCAACGTGATGTGCCAATATACCAAAGGAAGAATTCCACGTGTGTATGTGCAAGCAAGTGGAATGTGAAGGTACCTAAAAATTAGATGGGATTATACAAAGGCAACATCCCTCACGCAGACATAAGACCAAATAAGTCATATCATGGCTTGGCGAAGATGGATTTGGTAGGGTTCCTAGACCTAGTAAAGGAAGTTACATCTAGAAAGTAGTAACGGTTACCCGTCTTTTTGCAAGAGTGACTTGTGATCAGTGAATCCTTTTTGAGTTTTGTAGACTGGTTTTCATTCAAATACCTACCCACTATGCCATTATTTTGTGGTTTTCACATGTGGATGACCTGCTTTTTCGTTACTATTTTCTAAATTTTTCCATGTTTCACTTGTTTTTTCATTTTATTTATTTTTAGTTCTTATTTGATAGTATTGTCATGTTTAACCATAAAACCACTAGAGGTCCATGGATTTAATAGGATCTATAATCTCTTCACCATTTGATTATGCAAGATTATATGCTCCTTATCCTTATTTAGAAACCACTACATAAGGGCCCAGCCAATTGACTTCAAACTTGCCTTTTTTTACCATGTCATTGATGGTGTTCTTTTGATTTTCTTTTAGAACTAGATCTCTTACATAAAATCCACAATGAATGATGCATTTTTTGTATCCCCTGGATACTATTTTTTTATATACTTTTAGGTGATTGAGTGCTCTGATACGATTTTCATCTAATAGTTCCAACTCTGCCAGTTGAGCAACTATGTAGTCCTCTTCTTTATCAAGATAGTCCTAAAGAGATATTATTAGGGAGGGAAGCTCCACTTCCAAAGGTATGATGGTTTCAGTGCCATAGATAAGTGAATATGGGGTTGTAGCAGTAGGAGCACAGATGGAATTATGATAGGCCCATAGGGCATGATGTATTTTTAAGTGTCAATTATAGCTAGTCTTACTAACCATTTTCTCCATCATTCATACATGAGTTTTATTGGTATCTTCTACTTTTTGATTACCTTGGGGGTAATATGGGGTAGAACACTTGAGTTGAATATGGAAACGTTGACATATTGTCTTACCTATTTTATTCTTGAAGGATTTACCATTATCAGTGTCAATGGATGAAGGGATACCATAACGGAAAATGAGATGGTTCATGATGAATTTTGAAATTTGTGCACCAGTGACATAAGCGAAAGGCATAGCCTCTACCCATTTTGTAAAATACTCAGTGGTAGTGATGATGTGGGTGTGGCCATCTAATGAAAAAGGATGGAGCTTACCTATGAGATCTAGACCCAACTTTGAAAATGGCGAAGGTGTTATGATAGGTTATAAAGCCTGTGTTGGCACATGTATTAAGTTTCCATACTTTTCGCATAGCTCACATTTATTTACAAAATTGCAGCTATCTAATTCTATGGTACGCCAATAATAGCCTACTCTTAATAGTTTTTTAGTTAAGACCATGTTGTTGGTGTGCACTCCAAAAATACCACCATTTACTTCCTTAATAGTGTGGATTGAGTCAGTAACATCTAAAGAATGAAGCAGACTCCCATCATAACAACAAGGATAAAGGGTTCCTCCTAGGATGGTGTAATGAGCTATACGGTGGGTAAGGGCTTTCTTTTCAGAATGGGTAATGTCTAGTGGAAAAGTACCATCATGTAGGTAGTGAAAGATAAGGTCATACCAGGGGGATAATGGACCAAGAAATTCACATACCAAATATGACTCTGGTATATCATATGTAGGCACTTGTAAATGTTCTAAAAAGAAAGCCATTTTTCTTTCTTGAGGTAGTATGCATAACAGTGACCCAATCATAGCCATAACATCTGTGAATCTGTTGTGTGACCTACGTTTTTTCTCAAATATGATCTGTCTAAACTAATCCTTCAAGGTTTTGAACATCTTCTTATATGGAATTATCTTATCATCCTTAAATTTATACTCATCATTAACTCGTTTAATGATAAGTGTTATCTCAATTTTCACCCCTCGGTAAAATTGATCAAACATGACCCCATGCAGTAAGAAATTCAAAAAAATGGTTTTGTCATTCGACCCCGTGCTTCAAATCCAATAGAAAAGTTATATGCATGCTCTAAAATGGAGAAGTAGGGTTTGCAAGGAGGAAAACAATGCCAAAGAAACTAGAAGCTCAAACGAAAAGAAACAAAAAAGGTTTGAAGTTTTCAGACTCTATGAATGACTTAGAACGATCCCTAGAATTGGCCAAGTATGGAGGAGATAGTAGACACTACTAAGTGTCCCAACAACACACCTCCAAAGATTGAATCATAGGGTGAGACTCAAAGATGTGTGAGGCTACCACGTGTCCAGAGATCAAAAAGTTACACCAGCCGTTGAAAAGTCTTCGACTTAAAAAAAGGTGTCGAGTGTTAGCTCGGCGCAATTCCAAGATGGAAGTCCTATGAGGAGACTCAAACTTGCGCCATCCCTCCATGTAGCTAATGGTCAATATAGGTCAAAAATGAGAGCAGGCCCAAAATGACTAAGTATAGAGGGTAGGTGGAAGGATCCACGTTTCTTAATGATATTCCTTTAGAGGTAAAATCCTGAGTGGGTTTTCAAATGAGCGCGGGCCTTCCACGTGTCCCAGATCTGAAAAAAGGGACAGATTCGGGGGGTAAATATTTAAAGAAGATGTAATCCAGTGGAAGGAGTCAAGTGGAAACACAGTGTTTTTTCAAAGGAAAAATCCAAAGTGGTTTTTCAAATGAGCGTGAAGCCAGCACATGTCTAGGGTCAGACTTTTGGCCTTGCCAAGCAAAGAGACTAAAAAAAAATACAAAGGAACACCGTGGGGCCTGTAAAAGCCACCACGTGTCAGTCCAGTGCTATTTTAGAAGAGAAAAGTAAGGGAAAAATGTCTAATGTGCGCAAGGATGCCACGTGGACCTGGTACAGACAAACTCTTTAAATATTGCATGTCCATGACGCAAATATTCAAATGGCCATATCTTTTGACTGGAAACTCATATTTGGGTGGGAGAATAATTTTTGGAAACTTCTCAGCACCCTCCACACCATAGAAGTATAAAATATTATATTTAGAAGGATTTGGTTGGTGGAAAATGGGGAAAATATATTCCAGTACATTAATACAGAGCCCAATTTCTCCTATTACTAGATTTGATTTAAATTGATCCACCGGAGAACAAGAATCGACATATTGTAGGTGGATTTGAGGGGGACATTGATTGACGGTGGTTTAGCTTTAGAAGCAAGATTCAATGTATACCTCGTGGTGGTTGGAGAAGGATTTGAATTTTTCCCTCCTCTCTCTCTTATTCTTCCTATATATTGTAAAGGAGGGGCATATTCAAACGGTTTTTCATATTCCCTCTTCTATCCCCTCTCTCTTTCTTATCTATGTATTCACTAGGGATTGTGTCAAGGGAGAACAATGCTGCATCGGGAAAATCATCATCATCACAAGATGATCCTAAGCCATCATAGGCTCGAGAGAGTGCATCTGCATTGACATGCTTCTTTCCTGGCCTATCTATAATATCAAATTCAAACTCTTGTAGCAAAATTATCCATCTTGCTATCCTCCCTGATGGGTTAGGCTTATTTACAATATATTTTAGAGCCTGATGATCTGTTACAACTAGAATTTTTTTCCCTAGCAAGTAATTTCTAAACTTCTTTACAGCAAAAATGATAGCCAGAGCCTCTTTTTCAGTTACAGTATAATTTACCTTAGCACTGCTCATTTTTCTGCTCCCAAAGTAAATTGGATGTTCATTCCCATTTTCATCCTTTTGGCTCAAAGTACTTCCTAGTGCTGCATCTGAGGCATCAATGTACACAATGAATGGCTTGCTCTAATCTGGATTCTTCAAAATAGGTGAAGACACCAGGGCTTCCTTCAGTTGTCCAAAATCTTCATGCACCTTATTTCCTGGTTCATAAGTAACATCCTTCTTCAAGAACTGGGTTAGTGGTTGTGAAATCTTTGAGAAATTCTTGATGAACCTTCTATAGTAACCCACATGGCCTAAAAATGATCTCAACTTACTTCTATTCATAGGAAATGGTAAATCTTTGATTTTTGAAACTTTATCAGGATCAGTACCAATACCATCTCTGGATACAACATGCCCTAACAAAACGCCTTTAGAACATCCAAAGACACACTTTGTAGGGTTTAGTGAGGCTTTTGCTTCATCTAACCTTTGAAATGCTATCTCCATCTAGTGCAGGTGGTCCAACTTGCTCCCATAGATACAAAAATCATCCAGAAATACTCTGATGAAGGTCCCAATGTAGGGTTCGAACAACCTATTCATCAAACACTGGAATGTTGTTGGAGCATTACACAATCCAAAAGGCATAACTCTATAAGAAAACGTTCCCCAAGGAGTGGTGAACGTGGTCTTCAGATGATCTTTCTCTGCTATACGAACTTGGTTGTAGCCGCTATATCCATCAGCAAAACTATAGCACTCCTGGCCAGCTACTTCGTCTAAGATTTGATCTGAAAATGGAAGAGGGTAATGATCCTTCTTTGTTGCCTTATTGAGCTTCCTGTAATCAACACAAATGCGTAGCTTCCCATTCTTTTTTATTGAAATCACAATAGGAGAAACCCATTCTGAATTCTCCACAGCAAATATGAATCCTGCATCAAGCAACTTATCTATTTCTTCTTTTACAGTCTTAGAAAAATTAGGATTCATTCTATATGGCATTTGCTTTATGGGCTTAGCACCATCTACTAGCTCAATACAATGTTCTACCCAACTTACTTGATGGAGTTCCTTGTAATCAAAAGTGAATAGGTGTATGTACCTTCGAAAGAGCTGGAGGTAGGATTCCTTCTCACTCTCCATCACAGCATCACCAATATTTATTTGTTGGAGACGATCATCAACTTCTTCTTCAGATAATTTTATGGGGTCATGAGTTGGTGTGACTGGAAGGATATCCATGACTGAAACATCCACCTCACTTTCTTCATCTTCAGTGTCCACTTCACTGGTACTAGAGTAATCAGAGGATGTCCAATCATCAGTTTCATCACTTGAATCCACAGGTTCTGCTTTATGATGTCGAGGGATCACGTTTATCTTCACCCTCTCTCTACCACGTCCAAGTGTCATGAAGCCTTCATTCCAGTAGTTTATTGCATGAACTCTCCTTAGCCATGGTCTTCCTAGCAGCATTGGGTACGCAACAGTACCATTTTTCATCACCTGAAAGTCTACCACACATACAACACCCATAACAGATATTGCCACATTTGAAACTACACCTTCTGGTTTAGTTTTTCCCTTATTTAATGACCTTAACATAAGTGTTGAAGGGTGATCAATTTTTAAACCCAACATATTCATTACAGACTCAGTCATTACATTAACTGCAGCACCTCCATCAACTAAGACATCATGAATTGAAATGCCATTACATAATACCTTAGCTTGTGGAGCATAGGGATCTGCCTCTGCCTCCAAAATAGGGACCTCAACCTCCTTCCTTCTTCGAGCATTGAGTCCACCTCGCAACTCCCGCCTCTTCTCCGAAGACATAGCCAAGAGTTTACCATATGTAATATTTGCAAGCCTTTTGGACAGATCTTCCAAGATGGAGTATGGTCCTTGCCCCTGTGAAATTAGAAAATCCTGCACACCCAACTTTCTTCTCCTATGTTTCTTACTAGTTTCTCCTTTCATCTTCTTAGGATCAGTTCCATCTTGATTATCTTTTTCTTTCTTTCTTTTTGTTACAAAAAAATCTACTTCATTATTTCTACTCTTATCTACTACGTCAAGAGAATTCACAGGTGCTTTTCCTTTATCATTATCTCTTGTACCAGATGTAGAAGCTCTATCTGGACAATTATACTTATAGTGACCCTTTTTATAACAACCATAAAAAACAACTTCAGAAATATTTCTTTTTGGACCTCTATCTCCTCCCTGAGAACTAAATTCCTTTCCTTGAAGAAGATTAATAGTTAGTTGGCCCATCTTCCTAAGCAGATCTTCATACTCAGTAGATGTACTAGGAGAAATATTTGTGCTCACCGGGAGTGGTTATGGATTCTAGACCAAAGGTGCTGGGGTAGGCTCTACTTTAACAACAATTTCTTTGGGCTCCTCTTCTGTGCTTTCTTCTTGCCTTCTTGCAATCTCCTTTGCTTGTTCAATGGTAGCTGGACAGTCATACTTCACTTGTTCTCTGATCTCTGGCTTCATCCCAAGAATGAAGTGCTTACATAGGAGATTATCCACGCCATTCATCAACCCATCCGCTAATCCTTCCTTCCGGATCTAGGCATCGAGCTTCCTCCTTAGCTCTAGAACAAGAGCATGATAATCCCTTATCTTCTCCTTCTCTCCTTGGGTTAGCTTTGTGATATCAATGATGAGATCTGCATATCTCTGTTGTTCACCAAATTTGTCAAGAAAACTTTCAGTTAATAAATCCCATGAATTTTTCACATTATCACCTAGTGTTTCAAACCACCTAAGTGCTGAACCATCCAAAAAGGTAGGAAAAAATTCAGTCCATTGTTCCCTTCTTATAAGGCCATTACAAATACAAGATCGCTTAAACTCTTGAATGAAAGAAGAAGCATCTTCATTAGATTAAGCTGAAAAAACAGGAATCTTTCCTATTTTCAAAAGTAATCACCGTGAATTACCGACCCACAAGTACAATCAACAAGACTTATGTGCACAAATAATTGGAATTACTATAGAAATGACCATGGTAAACTATGGTAAAACTTGACTTACTACGGTAAAAACTGATTTTACTGTGGTAAACACTATTCACAGTAAAAATTGAAGTTAGTGCGGTAAATACTATTCACGGTAAAAAGTGACTTTACTGCGGTAAATACTATTCCAACAAAAATGACTTTGTCATGGTAACTACTATTCACTGTAAAAATGACTTTACCACGGTAACTACTATGCACAGTAAAAACAAGGTTACCCTCCAATTGATTTTTAACTAAGTGGGAATATCTCTCTAGAAAATCCACCAACGAGGAATGGTCCCGGCAACGGAACCAAAATGTCATCACCAATCCGGCACTATGATAATTCTTCACCAGGAACTCCTCGTGCTATGATTATTTACTAATGCACAGCCTTTAGTTTGGTGGATGTAATCTGGAAACAAAACAACAACCAAACACAAGAATACCATTGACTATGATAAGACGGAATGATGACAAATCTGAAATATCAAAGTAAATTATAATATTAACATGAAATTGTTACAATCTCACCCATGAGGTACTTCAACAAGACTATGGGAGAAACTTTACAATTACGCCTCTTGATGGCTTCTTCAACACACCTTTAACTGATGGCTTCCTTTGCACACTTCCTACAATATTTCTCACTACTTCTTTCTATGCTAAATGAGGGGGGGTGGCCTCTCTATTTATAGAACTTCGAGGCTTATCCATCCTATCTCTAGGATAGGATAAGAAATCCACTCTGACAAATCATATTCCATACCTTAACTCTTATCTGTACATGTAAGCTTATCTCTTAAGATAAGATAAACCTTATCATTTTACATGGGTTCCACATTTTTAGACTTTTTACAAATAAAATACACAAAATATTTATGACCTCACTCCTTGTCCTTATTACCAATATAATATTTCTAATTCCTAATCATGTAGACCCTACTTCTCTAATTACCCAAACTTTGACATTTTAACATTACCAGACCACTTACGACAAATATTTACTTTTTACAACATTCCTATTGTACTTTGACTGTTACCATACTCCACATTATTGGCAACACCGTACTGACGGCACCGTTATGTTCTATCAGACGCTACTACTAATTATACTTAACAACATCCTATTCCTAATACATACATTAATGAAATAGAAATAATGGAGGAAAATTTTAGTGTCGACAGAACCCATGATGGAGGAGGAACATACAGTTTCAAAGGCCCCAAGTGTAGAGCAAGCCATAGAAGAACCTTCAGTTCTTCCTTCCACTTCATCCCCTTCAAGCTCTGATGTTCATGAATATTTTTAAATTTCAAAAGTCATGTTTTAGGAAGAGGGAAACCATGGTGAGCTAGTTGCAGATCAGGAGGACACCATGGAGGACGTCAAGCACATGAAACAGGACAACAAGGAGACAAATTATATGTTTGACTTACAGGATTTATTTGATGGATAAGATCACATGGAGATTACATCATTTTCTCCTCCTCCATCCATCTTTCAAGCATATGAGCTTGTTTCCTTAAAGGAGAGCATTCAAGGACAACAACTTGCACTTCATAACAGCCCTCTGGAACCAAGGTTGAAAGATATGAGTCTTCCATGTTCTTCACAAGAGAAGGAAGAGAAAAGCCAAGAAGATGTCATCATCTCTCTCACACAATCCATCAAAGAAGGTCCATAAAAAAACTTCATTTTTGGAGTTAAATTTTAGAGTAAAGGGCGAATTCAAAGGATCACACCATTCCAAATTAGGTACTTGGCTTCATTGGAGCCAAAAGAGAAGCCAAAACAAGTCATGCCTACTTCAGGGAATAAGTATGAGTATCAAAGTACCAAGGGTCATCATGAACATCTCCAGGAATCCTATGCCATTCAACTTGAGGAGGTATTTTTCATTGATGTAGATACCTTGATGATTTGGGTGGAGGATCGAATTCTAGTTAGTTTTTTGCTCATATACGTAGACATATTCAATGTCAAGTCATTTGCATGGATTCCTCTTGAGAAAGGGAAGCTACTTATCCCTACTAGTAGTAAGATTTTTTTAAGATTTTCTTTCTCTCTGGTTAGATTAGGATAAAATAGCTTCTTTCTATGTTGGAGTAGCTTGTGGTAGGTAGATTAGGAACCAAGAACCAAATTTCTCTAGAGGTTCATCTCAAGTTTTGCAAGTCCCACAACTTGAGAGATGGTCCCATGTTGTGCAATCACACTGGATGCCGCACTCCACAATCAAGCCATTCAGGGGTGTTGTGATTATGCACTAACAATAAGTTGGGAATCTCCAACGACTCGTAGTTTTCTAATATTCCAAGTAATAGCTAGCTTGAGGCTAGTGATGAGTGCCTCATACTCTACAATATTATTAGTGCATGGAAATCCCAACTGGAATGCTCTTTGTATGACCTCCCCTATGGGATTAATGAGCACTACTCCTACAATGGACCCATGGAATGTTAATGATCCCTCACAATCGATCTACCATTCTATAGAATCTTCAATATACATCATAGATGCATCTGGCAGATCTAAGAACAAAGGTTTCATCGCTAGTGGAGGAGATTTTTCCAATTGATCATCCAATACATGTCCTTTTAAGGATTTATAATTTATGAACTCAATATCAAATTCACTCAGGAAAATGATCAAATTAGCCATTTGGTCTATGAGGGTGGGTTTGGATAAAAGGTATATGGGACGGTCAACTTTGGATATGAGTTTGGTTTTAATTTTTTGGAGATAATGCAAAATATTTTTAAAGGTAAAGAAAACTATTAAGTAGACCTTTTCAATCTATGGGTAATTCAACTTGTAATCAATTAGGGTGTGATTGAGATAATAAAATACCCTTTCCTTATGGTCTAGATCATATTGGGAAAGTATTGCACCAATAACAATCTGGGTAACAAAAATTTACAAGAGAAGAGGTTCGCCTAGGGTAGGCGGCATGAGTACAGGTGGGTTGACCAAGTACTATTTTAGTAGTTCAAATCCATTTTGACAATATGGTCCCCGATTGAATGTAACGTCCTTCTTCAGCAGATGGGTAAACTGGTGGCACTTATCCACAAGCTATGAAATGGAACAACTGATTTCCTGAATATTTCCATTGAAACTTCTTAGTTGTTTGAGATTTGTAGGTGGATGCATTTATGTGATAGCTGTAACATTTATAGGGTCCACTTCTATCCCTCTCTATGAAAATATGAAACCAAGGAGATTTCTTGATAAGACACCAAAGACACATTTCTTGGGGTTTAAGTGTACTTTATTTTCCCTGAGACATTGAAAGATATGTTTTAACACTTTATGGTGCTCTTCCCTTCTCTTTGATTTAGGTAGGATGTCATTATCTTCCTTGATTTCATTCATCATATCATGGAAGATGACGGTCATGGGTCATTAGTAAGTGGAACCGAAATTCCTAACTTTGAAAAGCATGAACTTGTAGCAAAATTTCCCCCAAGGGGTGATGAAGACTGTTTTATGCTAATCTTCTTCTGCAGTCTGTATCTGGTTATAACCTGCAAATCCATCCATTAAAGAAAAAATTCCATAACTAGTGGTGGAATCAACTATAATTTTAACGATAGGCAGAGGGAAGTCATCCTTAATGCATGCTTTATTGATGTTTCAGAAATCATTGAAAATTATTATGTCAACAAGATTGTTTCATACAGAGACTATGTTAGAGATCCACTCTAAAGATTCATTGTGTTTAATGAAATCAACAGCTAGTAGTTTTTCCAATTCTCCTTTTTCAAGGAGTGTCACTTTAGGGTGCGTCTTTCTCAACTTGTTCTTGATGGGTCTCACATATGGGTGGACAATGAGGTTGTTTACAAATAACTCTTGGTCTAAACAAGGAATATATACATATTTCCATGTAAATACATCTGTGTATTCCCTTAATATTTCTACAAAGACCTTCTATTCTTGAGATGAGAGTGAATCTCCAAACTATATTATCCTAGGTTGTTCTTCTAAGCCCATGTTGACACTAATTGTTTCCTCAACAATTATCTTAGAATCATCTTCCATCCACGTAGGATCAGGGGAAGAGTAACATCAACCTCTTGTGGTAGCTCATCATCATCTTTAAATGGATAAATCAATTCATCCATAGACTCCTCGTTCTATTTATCTACAAGTGTTGTCACTGTGATACTTCTGTTTATCTTGTCTGTAAGGTTTCTCTGAAGTGTTTTTACTCTTTTTTACCACCTTCCTATTCAAACGTCCACACATCTCTTCATCTTCCCCGAAGTATGCACAAGTGTCTAGTTGAATTGAAAAATTTTTCTTGTGATCTCAAGCTGGAATAGAATCTCTGAGTTCCATGATCTCCACAAATGCCTCATCATTTTCAATGAATTCTAGTGGTATGTGAAGTTGTTGATCCCAATTTATAAGTTCAAGATACACAAGGGCTATTTGATAATTGGTTAGGGGGTTGGATCTAGATAAGCTAAGGAAAACTAAATCTGGGAATAAGTTAGGGGAAGTAAGATCCTCATAGAGGCTACACTGGAATCTGCATCACTATAAGAATGAGATAAAACATCCTCATGTTCAGAAGAGGCAGTGTCAATCTCAAAGGGTGGATTTTCATGAAGCCTTATCCTGAGGTCATGCTTATCATACTTGAAACAGGGGATGGGAATAGGATCTAGCTATAATTGTGCATTGATTCCACATCCAAACCCACTGCAACCCATGAAGAACATCATGTGGTGACCTTTGATATATTGGGGAGCTTGATGACATGAATCCCTGGTACCTTCGGGAACATTAGTAGTGGGATATTCTAACATATTCTCCTTAGATAGGAGGCCACTATGAAATTTGTTTTCCAATGGTTTAGGACACTACTCTCAAGTACTCTTGAACTGAAAATAAGGTTTACCCTATGTTCTGGGAGATACTGATAAATCTAATATTAACAAATCCTGTTCAAGAGTGAATGGCTCACCTAGGCCATATTTTGCCGACATTGCCTCCCATACGGAGAACGGACTAACTAATGAAGGAAAATATTTATTATAAGATATGTGGGACTCTGAATCAACACATTTCCTAATAGCTTCCATTTATAGGGGTATAACAACATCCATTGAAGGACATTCATAAGCTGCACAAGAAAACCTATGCAATTCCCTACAATGTTTGAATTGTTCCAGATCACTCAAAATCATAACCACTTGTCCCTCATGACATAGATTGATACAATGATTGAAATTTGATGGAATGGCTTGTATGACATGGATCGATGGTTACCCAAAGAGCATGTTATATGGAAGGTCTAAGTTAAGGACATGAAATGTTGTGTCATGAAAAGTTGGGCCTAATTCCATGTGGACTACTATAAGACCCACTGATTCTCATTATTCATTTCCATAGGCTATGATCGTAATAGTCTTAGCACCTAGATCAATTTCTAAATGCCCTAGTTGTTTAACTAGCTTCAAATTACAAATGTTAAAATTAAATCCACTATCCACAATACCCTCTTGATTTTGTGACGGGTAACCACCACTTCTAGGTATAAGGGTAAGTTGTGTTCTTTGTTATTCCCCATGATTCCAGTGAGATCAAAAGTAATACGATCATTGGATTCGATGTGTGTAACCATACCTTAGAGGTGCATGGTTTATATATTTGTAGAGACTCGTGATTTTTTGCAATGTTTTATACAGTATGTTCTTATGGGTAGTATACATTTTTAGAAGATCAAGAATGGATATACTAGTAGGTGTTTTCTCTAACTGGTCTATCAAATTGTAGTGACCTTCCTGAGGGATAGGTAGGGTATTTGGTATGATTAAATGAGCACGTCTCGTCCCTACTATGTAACTCTCTTATAAGATCCAGATACTATAAACCTTTTCATTAGATGAACGAATACATACTATAAGCGAATCAAAGGGAATATCATTAGTGGGGTAAACATAAGCAGAAGTCCTATAATCATTGGAATTTTGTCCATGATTTGGAATCCTTTTCTTTTTATCTATATGATTAGGAAAAGGATCTTTGTAGATACCCATTTTCTCCTTTGGACCTTTTCCTGAGTCAGGGGTAGAATCTACGACAATCTTACCTTCTTCAATGAGGTCTTGTATGTAATGACGTAGTCTTAAACACATATCTGTATTTTTTCCTTTAACATGGTGGAATTCACATTACTCATGGTCCTTGAACTAACTAGGTTTTGGAGAATCTTCTGGGTATAGTACTTTTGTAGTTGGATACTCCACCATTTTTACGTTATATAACTGCTTTAGTATGGTAGATAGGGATTCTATTAATGACATAAACATAAATTTAGTGGGTGATTTGGGATGAGGTCCTTGTCAGAGCTTCAAAAGTGGGCATGTCTACATGGTTGGGCTCTCTCAGATTCTGTAATACCATTACCAACAACATGTTTTTTTTATTTAAGAACTTCAGTTTGTTTACAAATTTGGCTTCATGTTGTCTTTAATGATGTACTTAAGCGTTCCCTTAGTGATGATGGATTTCTTTATTTCACCACCTTTCTCTATGACCTCTATGAAGTTTGAGACACAATCCATTTGTAAATAGAAAGCTATTTCTGGGTTTAAGTTAGGAATAAATATGCTCTCTAGTTTTTTTTTGGTAACACACAAGGGAAACGACTTGCCAACCCTTGCCATCATTGTAAAAATCCTATAAAGGTATCATTGGGTTTTTCTTTGTATTTCAGAGGTCATTCATTGTGATATCATTTTCGATGTTAAGGGAATAATGTCACACAAATTTATCTACTAAAGCAAACCATGTCGTAATAGACCCCTTGGGTATGATGAAGAACCATTCCAATGGTAGTGCCCCTAGACTACGAGGTAAGATTCGTATTAGGAAATTATTGCTATATAACATTCTTTGATGTGACCTCAAGGATCACCTTTACATTTCTATTTGTCAAAATTTTGAATGGTGAAGTGATTTGCAAAGGGTTGTTGTAGCATGTCTTTGTCGAATGGGTAATGGTACAACTCCTCATATAATTATTTCCTGTTATGGCCTCTGTTTCCCTCTTTTAGGGTAGTAATCGTATCTTTCATCAATCGTAACTCTTTGTGAATGATTTTTTCTTTAGTATTTGACATTGGTCTTTATACCTTAGCTGTTTTAAAGGTAGTGTCAATGTATGGATCAAAGTGAAATTCACTGGATTTCATTTTGTCTTTGTCTTTGTATATGTTTCTTCTTCAATAGCCTAGGTTTTCTAATTTATGGCTAATTTTTAAGATCTAATTTTGAAGGACCTCCCCTTAAACTAGAGGGTCCTATTCTTCATTGAATTTGGGAGGAGGTGAGGCCTTATGCTCAATATTCAATTTACATGAAGCTTTGTAGTAGGGCTGTTGTGATGTGTCTCCTTCGACAGTGGCGTGATGTTGCCCATGAGTAGAAGTGTACCCCATCTCAAAGGGGTTATCTATGTCTAAGTGCAATACTCATTCTTTTTTTTTTGTGATTAATGACCTTGGTTTATACTTCACATTCATGCAGAAGCTTAGCTCCTAATTCTAAGACTCTTACGAGGACTCGATCTCTATTATAATATAGGATTTCATCGAATCTTCCTAGGTCTGATATTTGTTGCTCTCTGGAAGAGTCTGACTCTTCTCCACTATGGTCAATTAATGGCTCTACGTCCTTGACTTGAGAAAAGAGAGGAAGTAAGTTGTTGCAACTAAATTGGAAGGTTTTGAAACGGTTTTCTCCTAAGTCATGTTCATTTGATTTGGTTTCCATCTTTGTGGCTTTAGGCATATACTAGAAAACATTTGTATAAAGCTGGGTGTGGATCCTAAATGTATGATTTTGCAAGTCATTCAAGGTGATGTTTGAAATATGACACAATGTGTCCTAGATGTAATGCTATGTAATCATTTTTATCAAAAAATGCTCATACACAAACTTAAATGTAATGATCACTTGATTTTTTTGTTACCAAGCCTATACCTTAAAAATAATAATGACAATATTATATCAATGCGTAGGTGAAGTTAGAATTCTAACAAGGCCTAAATATTAAAGTGGTATTGACACAATCTCTTGACAAGGTATCCTAACAGTAGCTTGAATTCTAATGAAAGATAATTCTTCTGAAAAATGGAAGTAGCGATTAGATATAGCCTAACAATGCTATCTTGATAATTAACCAAGAAAGAAAGGTGTTAGTATCAAGACAACATTATTGCGATATATATAAGGTTATATCAACACTTTTAAAAAAGAATCAGATGACATTGAAAGTGAAACCAAGTAATGAGTATGACAAGAAGTTTTTAATTGTGCGAGTAGCGTAACCATGCAATAAAGGGACTTATATCACGTTATCAAGAAAATTAAACACATGATGTAACTACCAAGACTGTGTGACTAGAGTGTGAGAAAAATTATCATCTCAAGAAGAGGAAAATGATGGACCGAACTCGCAAAAGTGAAGATGATATTGAAATCAATATTGAAGGACTATCAAAGATACGAAAATGTTCCTTCATAATTTAGATGTTTAACAACCCGACTTCAAATATGGATGGGAATAAAAAGATAAAAAATTGGCAAGTACCATCTTTGATAAGACATGTGAGGTATGCTCCCTTCTCACCCCAAAAGTAGGAAGTGAGAATGAATGGGTATAGACTTAAAGGATGAAAAATAAACTAAGCAGCACTTAGCTAGAGATTCGCGTTGTCCAAAGGTGAGAAACAAGCTACGCTAAGTGATACGTCATCTATGTTTTTTGATAAAATACACTTAGATAAAACTTGTTGGTGCTCAATTTGATCTCACCTCGTTTTTCCTTGAAATTATTTAGTTTGCAGGATCTATTGTATTTTCTATCTCCCTGTATTGATGCATGAAAGCTTTGTCCTTCATTTGTTTTCCTTGATTAGTCCTTTCCTTTGGCCAAGGATCATTTTAAGTCTAGAATTTTATTTCCGTTCCTCTTTTAATTTGAAAGAATTTGTATCTTGGGCATAAATTTAGGTTTTTCCTTTCCTTTTATTTTCCCTAGTCATGTTTTGTTTTTCCTATCAATTTTTATCCCAACATCTGTGGAAATGTGGTCCTTGTTGATTGAATGTGGCTTGATGGGGAATTTTGAAACTCTAAGGCCCACTTCAACTCAAGTCTTATCCATGTGGAGGGCCTATGCTCATCTAAAAAAATTCCTCTTGGTTTGACCTTTGGAGTTGTGTGAAGGAGACACATAGAGGTTTTTCTTGGCCCTACTTAGACTTAGAAATTTTTTTATCTAGCTAGTGAAGCATTGTTGGACCATGGACACGTGGAGGGATGACGCTCATTTGAGGATATACCTCAGGGTCCTACCTTAGTAGTTGCATGAAAGAGACACGTGGTGAGCCTAGAATTTTTTAGGTTCTCTGATTTTAGGCACCATATCAAAGTTGTGCCAAGGAGACATATGGAGCCTTCCATTGGCTCCTCTTTATACTTAAAATTTTCAAGAAACTTTCTAAGCCATGGGACACCTAGAGGGCCCACACCTGTTTGGGAACCTACCCCTGAATTTTATTTTTGGAAGAGTGCCATGGAGATACGTGGAAGTTTCCACTCACTCTACCATTTCTTGAACTTTTCAATGTTTGAAGAAACTTTCTCATACCCTAGGCACGTGGTACCTTCCATTGGTCCCTAAATTATTTCAACAACTCTACCAAACTGATACACGTGGTTAGTTCACACTTGTTTGGGGTCTTTACTTTTCGGAACTATATCAAAAGTGCATGATGGAGACATGTGGAGGTTTCCGCTGGCCCTACCGAGACTTAGAAAATTTTTCATATGGCTCATGCAGCTTTGCCAGACCATGGACACGTGGAGGGATGATGCTCATTTGAGGATCTGCCTCTAAGTCCTACCTTATCAGTTGCACTAGGGAGATAGGTGGAGGCTTCTAGTGGCTCCTCTCTAAACTTAAACTTTTCAAGCAGCTTTCTAAGGCCTAGGAAACGTGGAGCAACCATGCATGTTTGGAGACCTGACCCTGAGTTTAAATTTGAAAGAGCGTTGAAGGGAAACTTGGAGGTTTCCTCACACTCTACTCTTGTTTGGACATTTTAACATCCACGGAAGATTTCTTAGACCGTGGGCACATGGCACCTTCTGTTGGTCCCTTAATTCTTTCAACAACTCTACCGGACTGAGACACGTGGTGATTCAGTGCTTATTTGAGGTATCTGCTTTTGGGTACCATATCAAAAGTGCTCCATTGAGACATGTGGAACCTTCTGCTAGCTCCTTTTACATTGAGACATTTCATAGGCCAAAAGGTAATTTTCTTGGGCCCAGGGCACGTTGAAGGGTCGTGCTTATTTGGAAACTTTCCTATGTACTTCACCTTTGTAATTGCGCCATGGAAAGACGTAGATGACTCTAATTTAAAGTTGAGAAAGGGAAGAATCAACGGTTGTTGTGCATTGCATTTGATTTTGCCATTTTTTTCTCCACTACTCTTGGAGGTGTGAATACGGATTATTTTTCTTACAAATCAAACTCACAGCATAATTATGTGGAATAATTTGTCTGCAAACACTCATTTCTCAAAGGCACGAATACAAGCATCCATGCGAGGGAATTTATTTCTCAAGGTGTTGCCTCGAGGGTGAAAATAATTTCTTGTCAGATCCAGCTATACAAAGCCACTGAAAAATGATTAAAACAAGGATTTCTCGAACGAAAAAATAAGAATGATCAGAAGGACTGGAAAAATGTTGTGGCATGGCATTGAAGTAATTAGTTGAGGGTCTGAGAAATGTGATCAGGTCATGACATGTCCACCTGGTAGAAGTGGATATAAATTTGTTAAACATCACTTTTTGAGTCAAATTGGTAACAAGAAAAGGTTCCTCGAATATTCTTATTTTTTGGGGGAAAAATTTGGGATGAGTGAATGAGTGAAATGTATAAATACAATGAGAATACTATCACAAAGGGTTGGGGGGTTGAGTTCTTAACAGAAAATTTGAGAAAGCCCATCTACCTGATAGAGCATCTGAGAAACCTAATAATTTCCTATGTTTTAGATTTGATCATGTCAAGTTGGTTGCAAGTGTTCAACCTTTGAAAACCTCTGAGACTGTTCAAAGAGAATTTCCCCTGCTAATGAATCTAATCAACATTGAATTAATCTTTGTTATTCTTTAGCAGATTTTTGTCGTCTTTATTTTAAAATGTTTGCAAGTAGTATTTCTTGTTCCTATTGCAATCTTGTGTTAAAAACCCTTTGAATCACACATGATCGCGTCAATGTGATAGTTTAGTGGCATTTGCAATTTCATTATGAGAAGAGCCTTCATCCTGTAATGAGATAAACAATTTAAAATCACTTTATTGTCATTTTGTTGATAAATATTGTCTGTAATCCTTTGAGTGTATCTTAGCCATGAGGAACCAGGGGTCTTGGATGTTTAATTCAATATTTAGCTCGATCCTTCATGTTAAATACTTGGAGATTTTGTGAAACCATGCAAATTTGGGCCTCCATTGATGTACACCTTCTGGTTGAAGGAATATTTTAGCTATTCTGAAGCATTCTGTCATGTAGTCTTCCAATTGTTTTCAAGGTTCTTAAATATCTGGAAAAAATCAAGTTTATCTTGCTTAATCTCCCACCAAAAATTATTCAAAAACAATGAATCCCACTTGAACTACCGATATTTGCCTTGTATGTCCAAAAATGAATAAATTCTACTGATAAAATATGTGGAAGCAATCAGGATTCCATTATGTCTATAGTATCCTTAGGCTTGTTTATAAAATATCACCATTCTTTAGAAGTGAAAACTCTTGAGAGTTAAATAGTGGTGCATTGATCATATTTTCTCAGGGTCTCCTTTTAAAATTATGAAAAGAAGGATATCTTCATTCTCCTTCACCGAAAGAGGTTAAAAAACAGGTCCTCTCACCCTAGTCAAAAGGCACGACCTAAATCAATGAGGATAGATCAAATCCTTAATCAATGTGCTATCCATTTCTCTGATGCTCGAGTGAAAAAGAGTCAGATGAATCCCCTCCCCAGAAAAAAATGACCCATGATAATATTTTTTGATCTCCTAGTGTCTTGCTAAAGATGTGATCTTGCTCAGTTTCTAAGGGAGAATCAATTTGGATACCAACATTAGAATGGTGCCGTTACCAGGGATGATTTGTTGATTTGTTTCCAGTTCATTTCCATTTGGCCCATCAAAAAAACCAATAATGGTGTCATTTCCATAGACATAAAGGTGTGTGTAATGTTTGAGCACCATCAACAGTGCATATAGACCCTTGTAAATGCTTCCTACAAAATTTAAATTACAAATACATTATTGAAATGTCATCCTGTGTCCAGATTTGTAAGAATCGATCAATGTTACAAGTTTTGCATCTAATATTTCCAGTTTCTGTCAGTTTTTGCACTAATTTTACATCATCACTGTTAAATATGGGTAGAGGAAGGTAAGATCTATGAAGTGTTTCATGAATTTAGCGTTGATAGACATTTGAAACATCAATTTTTGTGCATTTGCACATCTAAGGTGAAAATCCTTAGTGGTGACTCTGTGTTGAATTAATTTTTTATTAATACCAGTGTCTTAACCTCTGTCAATTGAAATTTATCACTAATCTCTACAAAGCTGGAAGGAAGAATATATTTCTTCATTAAAGAGCCAACTAGAAGGTTGTTTTCAGAGCTTGGAAAGACAAATTCTAAAGGAAGAAGAATATGGAAAGTTGTTGGAGTTCAGAAACCAAGAAAGGAGTTATCAATTGTGGAAAATGATCATCTTGTCATTGAAGATTGACATAATTCCTCGAGTACTTCTGAATCAGGTAGTATTTTTTAAAAATCTAAATTCTCCATTTGGAGAGGGTCCTTATTTTGTATTTAAAAAATTTGTCTCTCATCCTATTCATGTGTTCTCCAAAGCTGATAGAATCTTTGAAGAAATAGAGTTTTTAGAGAAAATTCAATCTGAGAATTGCATTCATGTACCCCACACACCCCTCAATCCTCATCATTTTGTTTCTTCTATAAGATCACCTTAGTTTGTTGTGAACACTCTTGGTCCTATAGATTTTAGAGGTATGGTTCAATATCCAAATGTTGTGCCCCAAGATGTTAGAAATAGACTACCTAAATTTCAAGGAAATAATGCTATTACTAGTGATTAACATTTCAATCTTTTTATCAATATGATGGAAGACTTTGAGATTGAATTTGAGGATGTGAATATAAAATTGTTTATTCATACTCTAGAGGAGGATGCATGAGACTGGGATAAATCTTTTCCAGAAAAATCCATTGATTCATGGACAGAAATGAAGAATGCTTTTAGATTACAGTATGGAGATAAAATAGACCCAAGGTTTCTTTTATCAAAATTTGAAAATATAAAAAAGAATCTTAATGAGTCTATTCATGACTTCAATACAAGGTTCAATAAGAACCTGAATAGGCTACTTGTGATCCTGAGGCCAAGTGATATTTCATGTTTCATAAAATACTCTGATTATTTTGATAAGAAGGTTGCCTATTATTTAAGGGATAAGAACCCAACAAGATTGAGGCAGGCCTTCACCATGGCTTTGCAGATTGAAAACAATATCAAAGTTGTTGGTAAGCCTCATAAGATGGAAGGTATCAAGCTGGTCAATCTGAAGAAGCCTCATTCAAGTAAGTTTGTGGATGTGGAGGAGGTTGTAAAAACTTTGGTCAGAGCTATTAAGGAAATATCCTATAAACTAACTAGAGAAGAGAAGGGGATTGGAAAAATTCCTCAAGGTCAACATAAAGCACAAGGTTCAGAAATATTTGCAAATCATTTTTGGGGTGATCAAAGATTAGATGAAAGAGGAAATGGACCCATGGGGTTGGGAAATAGACAACTCCAATCCCTTGAGAATAGAATTATGCTTGATTTTTTGATTGCAAGAGTTTCTGTTGTGGAAGGAGCCAATGAAATTGAGTGGTGTGATAGATGTTTCTTGCCACATGACCCATGTGATGAAGACAAAGAAGTTGAGGAAGCTAATGATGACACTGATGATGATGTGTGCATGATGGGGTTCTCTACAAGCTCATGACAATGAGTGAATTCTACTAAATTACTCAGTGTCAGAATTGCTGCAGGTTTTTGGGATTTCATCCACTAGCTACTACCCCTTCCTCCCTCTCATACTTTTGAAATAGATATGGTACAATATTTTGAAATTCCTAGTAATGATTTTGAATACTTAACGGCATTAATGATTGAAAAGTATGATGGAGGACTCCCTTCTAAAAAGGATAGGTAGTTGTTAATGAATGTTATGGTTACCCAAGAAAAATAATATATCACTAGGAGTAAAGTTGTCAAAGGGGAAAGGTTTCAGGCCAAACCAAAAACCCCAGTTCTCACCAATATCTTAGAAGAGACTCCTAAGAAAGATACATCTGGAAAATGCCTTGTTTCCCCACAATGAACTGGTATCCCTGCCCATGCTCAGACTGTGAAAAATCCTTTGCTGTCAGATGAGTTTGTCAATATTCCTCCCAATGTTGGCCTACCCAAATACATTCCTTATGACAGTGTCCAAGTCTTGAGTTAGATCAAGATTTATGTTCCAGTTATTGAGTTGATTAGGATTTGTCAGCACAAGAAAAGGGTCTTTGAGTATTTAGGATTGAAAGAGGAAAAGATTACCTAAGGAATAAATGTAAACAATGTTGAGGTTCCTCTTGGCATTACAGAGTTGGAAAAACCCCAAATGCTATAAGAAATAGGTAAGCCATCTAAAGTATATTTGGGAACATGCTTAGTTGAGTCATAACATAATGTATATCCATTTTTCACTACTTTGATTATTAGGGATAGGTTATTACACAACTATATGTTTGATTCTGGAGCATCATGCAATGTTATGCCTCTTGAGGTCATGAAAGAATTAGATTTCAAAGTGACAACAGCTTGTGGGAAGTGCACTGCCATGGATTCCAGAGAGATGTTAGTGGTTAGATGTGTGAAGGTTTGATAGTGAAACTTGTAACTTACCCGGGAATGAACTTAAAACTAGATGTTCTTATTGTTGATTTCCCTTCCAAATGGGCAATGTTGTTATCGATAAAATGGGTTGCTAGTGTGGGTGGGAGTATGAAAATGGATATGTCTTTTTCCACTATACCTATTGAGAGAAGCCTTGTAAAGTTATATGGTGAAAAGTAGATGCTACATCTCATTGAGGATCCCAATAATGCTTCCTATGCAGTGTTATACACTGACATTGATGCTAATAACTTTGTTGTATTTTTTGATGGTAAAGAGAAAAAAATAGATCAATGCAAGTCTCTTAAACAAGTATGTTTTCCTTGGAATTTGTTGTTTGATGGGCCTTTCTCTAAATTTGGAAATGGTGTTGGTATTGTTCTGATATCTCCAGGACATGAAGAGTTTGTTTTTTCTTTTAAACTCAACTTTGAGTGCACTAAAAATATTGCAAAATACGAACCACTATTATTGGGTTTAAGAATTTCTTGGAAATATGGTATTAGAGACATCATTGTTAAAGGATATTCACAGCTAATTATCAAGCAAGTTAGAAAATTGTATGCAATAAAACATTAAAGAATGAATCAATATAAGCGTGTAGTTTGGGATTTCATTGAAAATTTTGAGTCCTTCAGTATAATACATCATGATAGGAAGTACAATACGCTAGTAGACAAATTGGTTGTATTAGCATCCAGATTTGAAAATTGTACTATATAGTAATATTGTGAGTATAATATTGAGATATTAACTAGGCCATCTATTCCTGACAATGTTAAATACTAGAAAGTGTACGAAGATGACACCCAGGTGAATTTTTTTTTGCAAAACCAAGGAGAATTTTCCAATCAACGTATAGATTAGGAGCCAATGGTTTGTGCGGCTGATGGAAAGGACACTTTATTTGGCAAAGACATCATTCAGTTTAAGAATAATACTATTCCCAGAGGTTTTGTATACCTTGAATAAAGCTTTGATAATGTTGATTGCATTATCAACAGACACATGTAAGCCTCGAGGGATGTTGAAGAGCACGACCTGAGAATGAAGGTTAAATCATGTAAGATCTAGATAGGGAGCAATCTGAGTAAGGAAGAAAAGTAGTCGTATGTCTAATTGTTGAAGAAATACCAAGTCTGCTTAGCATTGTCTTATTCTGAACTAAAAGCATATAGAGAGGATATTTTCAAACACGAAATTCCCTTAGAAGCTTCTACCAAGCCATTTAGGTAAAAAAAGAGGCCAATCGACCCACTCCTTTCCCTGAAGATGCAAAAATAATTAAAAAAATTGAGGGATGGAGGAATCATACAACCTACAAGGTACTCATCATGGGTTACAAACTTGGTACCTATCAAAAAGAAGAACAGAGATATAACGCTATGTGTGGAATTTACAAACTTGACTAGAGCATCAACGAAGGATAACTATTCTCTACCAAATAGAGACCATATGTTACAATTGGTTACTGGATTAGAATTTTTATCCACCTTGGATGGTTTTTCTAGATATAACCAGGTAGTTGTGAACAAATCAGAGTGAATCAAGACTTCCTTTAGCACTCCTTGGGGAACATATGTATAAGTCAGGATGCCTTTTTGTCTAATGAATGCCGGAGCCACTTTCCAAAGAGTAATGGATGTAGCTTTCTATGGCTATATTAATGATTTCATTGTTGTATATCAAGATAATGTGACCGTTTTCTCCAAAAAAAGGAGTGACCACCTGCAACATTTTGAAAAAATGTTGTTAAGATGCAGGGAGTATTGTATTTCACTAAATCCCAAGAAGTGCCATTTTGGAGTTAAGAAAGAAAAACTTCTTGGACACATTGTGTCAAAGGAAGGGGTCATGGTTGATCTTGAAAGGGTAGAAATCATCAAAGAAGTCCCTATTCCAAGAACCAAGAAGGGAATTCAATCCTTTTTTGGGAAGATTAATTTTGTTAGGATATTTATCTCAAACTTTGTCGCACTAACTATCCCAATCACTAACATGCTAAAGAAAGACCAAATTATCAAATGGGAAGAAGCAGTTATTCAAGCTTTTTTTGGGATCAAAGAAGCATTAAAGAATTCCCTTGTTTTAACAGCTGTAGATTATAATAAGGATTTCCAAATGTTTTCATTTGCTTTAGAAATTACTATTGCATATGAGTTGTTGCAGAACGATGATGAGGGAGATGAAAGACCAATTTCCTTTTTTCAGTAAGGCATTACAAGGAGCTAAGCTAAAATATACTATCATGGAGAAGAAGACATTTTATTTAGTAAAAGTAACAAAGGTCTTCAGGCCATATATTCTGAGTTCCAAAATCATTGCTTATGTTCCCCACACCATGGTGAAAGATATCCTATCAGAAATGGAGGTTTCAAGAAAAATATGTTGATGGGTAAAAAAATTGCAAGAGTATGATATGAATATCCAAACAACATAATTGGTCAGAGGTTTGGACTTGGAAGAACATATGGTAGAGAGAAATCTACAAACAATTGAGGTAAATGAAGTTGAAGAAGAAACATTGAATTTCCTTGAAAAACTGATAAATTATGAATGGTACAAGGATATTATTTTTATCTCAAACAAATACACTTCCTTGAATATTTGAGAAATAATCAGAAAAGAGTACTTAAGTTAGCTTCCTAAAAATATTTCATTAATGATTTTGGGTTAGCTTGGAAGAACCTTGAGGGAGTTCTCTCAATATGTATTACTAAAGATGAAGCCCCTAAAAAAATTGTTGATCTCCATGGAAGAGTTTGTGGGGAGAATTTCCCTGGAAATGTCATGGCTCATAAAATATTATGGTTTGGTTATTGGTGGTGAAATATTTTCAAAGATACAATTCTTTTGGTAAGAAAATATTAAAGGTGCCAACGCTTTTCTGGAAGATTAAAATCTTCAAGCTCCCTTCCTTTGTAGTTTGTATCAATTGAAGCCCCATTTAAGCAATGGGGAATGGACTTCATTGGTGAGATTTTAGATCCTTCAAGTGCTGGCCATAAGTGCATTTTAGTACCCACTGATTACTTCACCAAGTGGGTGGAGGCAATCCCCACCAAGAAAGAAACACACCAAATTTTCATGGATTTTATTCTGAATCATATCATTTTAAGGTTTGGAGTGCTTGCTAAGATAGTTATTGATAATTCCATGAGCTTCTAGGTTAAACCTTTGGTGGCTATGTGTCAC
The DNA here is from genome assembly GCA_019776745.2 of Taxus chinensis. Lineage (NCBI taxonomy): Eukaryota > Viridiplantae > Streptophyta > Pinopsida > Cupressales > Taxaceae > Taxus > Taxus chinensis. The sequence continues at coordinate 303,355,572 of CM034155.1, forward strand.
AAATATGGGATCAATTTTACATATGATTCCAATTATAATCCCCAAGGAAATGGACAAGCAAATTCCAGCAATAAAAATATGTTGAAAATAATTATAAGAACTTTGGAGTTGAACAAAAGGAAGTGGGGTAAGCAATTGAAGTTTTTTGTTTGGTCTGATCAAATCACTGTTAAACGAGTTACTGGAAAAAACCAATTTTAGTTGGTGTATGGAACTCAAGCTCTGATTCCCCTACATATACAATTGTCTTCATTTCAATTTCTTCAACAACTAGAAGATAAAGAGGTTCATCCCTATGATGCTCACATAAATCATATTGTTGAGTTAGATTAACAAATAAGGGCATCCCATCAGAGGCATACAAAATTCAGAGAGAAATCGAAGAAGTTGTTTGATAAGAAAGTGACTCCAAGAGCTTTTAGTGTGGGAGATTATGTGCTATTGTGGTATAGTAGGCATGAGGATAAGGGAAAACATGGAAATTTTGATGCATTTTGGATGAGCCCTTTTTCAATTGAAATTCGAATTGGTGAACATACCTTCTTCTTAAAATACCTAGATGGGGAGTTGCTTGAATTTCCTATTAATGGAAGGCATTTGAAAAAATTCCTTAATTGATTTCTCATAATCGAGTTATGCACCATTGTATAGTGTATAGTCTTATGGTTTATTTTTGTTTTCATGTTTTTTTTTGTTCATCCTGGTCCTTGGTGACCATTTTTTTTGGTTTCTTAGTTTGTTCCTGTAATTTTGGCTCATAACTCCATTTCCCAATGGTTTAGTTTAGGCACTTGGTCTGCTATTTATTCTTGTGGCACAAGCTAGGAGTGTCCATCCTCGATTTGGAGCTGATGTTGGTGCTCGATTTGATCTCACCTTTTTTTTCTTTGAAATTCTTTACTTTGCAAGCTATGTCATATTTTTTATCTCCCCGTATTGATGCGTGAAAGATTTTTTCTTCATTTGGTTACCTTAATTAGTCCTTTCCTTTGCCGAGGACCACTTTAAGTCCAAAATTTGTTTTCATTCCTCTGTCCATGTGAAAAAATTTGTAACTTGGGCGTAAATTCATTTTTTTCCTTTACTTCTATTTTTTCATAGTCACATTTTATTTTCCATATCAATTTTTGTCACAACATCTATGGAAATGTGGTTCTTTCTTATTGGATGCACCTCGGTGGGGAATTTTGAAACTCTAGGACCTATGCTCATCTGAAAATTTTCCTCTTTGTTAAATGTTTGGAGTTGCGTTAGGGAGACAGGTGGAGGTTTCCACTAGCCTTGCCCAGACTTAGAAATTATTTCATACAGCTAGTGCAACTTTTTCAAACTATGGACATGTGGAGGGCCGATGCTCATTTGAGGATCCACCTTAGTAGTTACTCTAAGCAGACATGTGGTGAGCCCACACTTGTTTAGTGTTTTTGCTTTTGGGTACCATATCAAAGTTACACCAAGGAGACACGTGGAGGGTTCTGTTGGCTTCTCTTTGTACTTAAAATTTTCAAGAAATTTTTTTAGGCCTGGGACACATGGAGGGATTGTCCCTGTTTGGGAACCTACCACTAAATTTTATTTTTATAATATCTCCATGGAGACACATGGAATTTTCCACTCACTCTTCCCTTGATTAGACTTTTCAACAGACGAGGAAAATTTCTCAGACCCTAGGTATGTGGCGCCTTCCGCTGGTCGCTGAATTCTTTCAACAAATCTGCTAGACTAAGACACGTGGTGAGTTTGAGCTTGTTTGGGGTCCTTTCTTTTGGGCACCATATCAAAAGTTCTTCATGGAGACACGTGGAGGTTTCTGCTGACCCTACCAAAACTTAGACATTTTTTCATACGGCTGATACAACTTTTCCAGACCATGGACATGTGGAGGTCGGACACTTATTTAAGGATCCACATTTCAATCCTACCTTATCAGTTGCGTTAGAGAGACACCTGGAGGCTTCTATAGGATCCTATCTATACTTAAACTTTTCAAAAAACTATCTAAAGCCTGGGACATGTGCAATAACCGTGCATGTTTGGGGACTTTCCCCTGAGTTTTATTTTGAAAGAGAGCCAAAGGGAAACTTGGAGGTTTCTACTCATTTTTCCCTTGCTTGGACTTTTCAAAGGCCGAGGAAACTTTCTCGAACCATAGGCACATGGCACCTTCCGCTGGTCCCTAAATTATTTCAACAAATCTACCAGAATGAGACACGTGGTGAGTTTGGACTTGTTTGGGGTCTCTAATTTTTGACACCATATAGAAAGTATGCCATGGAGACACGTGGAGGTTTCTGCTGGCCCTGCCTAGACTTTGCTATGTACCTTGGGATCATATAATATTTTAATGTATATGGGTTGATGGAGATGCCAACATGTGTCAATTTTTTTTGGGTTGATGATAATATATTCAAAGGTGATATCACTAAAATTTCAGAATTTTTGGATCTATTTTGTCAGAGTTATTTCATTTTTATTGTTTTTCACTATTTTTCTCCATAGGCCACAATTTGAAGAATTTTTCTGAATTTCTACATTTTCGAAAACCTCTCAAAAATTAAATTGGGGTTTGTGTTCTGTGATTTCTGATTTTTGGCCGAAATCACTGCACTGAGACCACTTGTAAGGATATTACTTGTATAAATCAGAAGATATACAGCAAAATAACATGAGAGAACACCAAAATATAGATAAATGATGACAATATGCTCATATAATAGCTTTTCCACTTCGAGGAGGCAACATCCAATACCACTTCGAGGGGGTAGCCTCCAAACCATACAATAACAATCCAATACTCAATATGATCCTTAACTAAAACCTTCTAACCCCTATATATACCATTCTAACCTATGGCCAATACTGAGGCCGACCTCCTAAGCATAATAAATCATAAATTAATGATACAATAAGATAAGGGGATGTGTGCCACATGTCGACATCTCCATCAACCCATATACATTATAATATTATATCCCAAGGTACATAGCATTGCCTCCCTATTTGACATGTTTTGTCCCTGAAACATAAGAAGAAGCCATATAATTAGTGTGCTTTAAATTATTGCACACTTTTCACCAAGCTCGATCATCCAACCACCCATATGAAATCCTATCCTGTGTAGTAGCTTCATCATCAACATCTTCTTCTTCTTCTTCTTCTTCTTATTCTTATGATTTTGCTTCTGCTTCTAATTCTCCTTCTTCTACTTCTTTTTCTTTTTCTTTTTATCCTTCTTCTTCTACTTCTTCTTCTTCTTCTTTTGTTGCCCATCTATCCATGAAAACTTGTTCCAATTGCTACAAAGACCAATTACACTTTTTCTTTTCTAACTTAGAAAATAAAATCTATGTAGGGCCACTAATCTATAACTTGAATAACCAAATATCTGATGGTTTAGAGAATTTATCCCTAAATTTGTTCCACCATTCTCTAGCATCAATCATGCCATCTTCAAAAAAAGCTACCAACCCCATGATCCACAAAACTAGGGTTTTAGGAATTATGAAGATATTTCGGTAGATGGATAGAAACACAAACAACAAACACTAACTGAAATTTCAAGAGATTTCTGAAAATATAAATTTTGATAAAAAATACTATAATTTGCTTCCTGAAAAGTGAATTTATGGAAAAACATAAAACACCAATAAAATCCGTAAAACAAATCCAATGGAACTAAATTTTTTAGATATTTTGACTTAGAGTGTTTCCAAATTATGATACAAAAATTGGGAAAAAATCCAATACCCTCTCCAAGATATACTTGAAACAAAAAATTAGGGTTTTTGCCCTAATTTTGGCTAAAATCGCTCCTCTGATACCACTTGTAAGGATATTACTTGTATAAATCAGAACATATACAAAAGAATAACATGAGAGAACACCAATATATATATATGATGACAATATGCTCATATAATAGCTTTGCCACTTTGAGGGGGCAACCTCCAATACCACTTCGAGGGGGTAACCTCCAAACCATACATTAACTCTCCAATAGTCAATGTGATCCTTAACTACAACCTTCTAACCCCTATATATACCATTCTAACCTATGGCCAATACTGAGGGTGACCTCCTAAGCATAATAAATCATAAATGAATGATATAATAAGATAAGGGGATGTTTGCCACATGTCGGCATCTCCATCAACCCATATACATTATAATATTATATCCCAAGGTACATAACATACTTATACAGTTTTTCATATGGCTGGTGCAGATTTTCCAGACCATGGACACGTGGAGGGCCAAAGCTCATTTGAGGATCTTCCTCTAAGGACTACCTTAGTTGTTGTGCCAGGGAGACATGTGGACTCTTCTGCTAGGTCCTATCTATACTAAAACATTTCAAGCATATTTCTAAGGCCTTAGACATGTGGAGTGACTGCGCATGTTTAGGGACCTACCCTTGAGTTTTATATTGAAAGAGTGCTGAAGGGAAAATTGGAGGTTTCCGCTCACTCTTCCCTTTCTTGGATTTTTTAACGGATGAGGAAACTTTCTTGAACCCTAGGCACGTGGCGCTACTAGTCCCTAAATTCTTTCAACAACTCATCCGGAATGAGACACGTGGTGAGTCCATGTTTTTTTGTGGTCTCTGCTTTGGGTACCATATTAAAAGTGCCCCATTGAGACACATGGAGGCTTTTTCTTTCTCTTTTTACACTAGGACATTTCAAAGGAAAAAAGGAAATTTTCTTGGGCCCTAGGCACGTGGAAGAGCCAGGTTTGTTTGGAATCTTTCCTCTGTACTTCACCTTTGTAGTTGCACTAAGGATACACGTTTACTACTCTAATCTAAAGTTGATAAGGGGCAGAATCAATGGTTGTTGTGCATTGCATATGATTTTGCTTCCTTTTTTCTCTAAGACTCCTAAAGGTGTGAATACACATTTTTTTAATTTAAAATCATACTCATAATGCAGGTGTATTGAATAATCCATGCGTGGACACACATTTCTCAGAGGAATGAATTTAAGATTCCATGTGAGGGAATTCATTTCTCAAGGTGTTTCCTCAATGGCGAAAATGATTTCCTATCAAATCCAGCTAAAGAGAGCCATCAGAAAATGATTAAAACAGGGATTTCTTGCATGAAAAAATAAAAATGATTAGGATGATTGTCAAAACATTATGGCTTCGCTTCCCAGTCATTATTCGAGGGTCTGAGAAATGTGATCAGTTCCTGACTTGTCCACCTGGCAGCTGTGGGTGTAAATTTGTTAAACATCACTTTTTAAGACAAATTGGTAACAAGAAAGGGTTCCTTAAATATTCTTCTTTTTTGGGGGGAAAATTTGGGATGAGTGAGCGAGTGAAATGTATAAATGCAATGAGAATACTTTCGCGAAGGGTCGGGGGGCTGAATTCTTAACAGAAAATTTGAGAAATCCCATCTTCCTGAGAGACCATCTGAGAAACCTAAAAATTTCCTATGTATTAGATTTGATGATTTTAAGATGATTGTAAGTGTTCAGCCATTGAAAAGCTTTGAGACTGTTCAAATAAAAGTTCCATTGCTGATGAATCTAATCAACTTTGAATTAATCTATGTTATTCTTTGGCAAATTTGTGTCATCTTTATTTTAGAATTTATGCAAGTAGTTTTTCTTGTTCCTATTGCAATCTTGTGTTACAATCCCTCTAAATCACACAGGATCATGTCACTATGACAATTTAGTGGCATTTACAATTTTATTACGAGAAGAGCCTTCATCCTGTAATGCAATAAATAATTTAAAATCTCTTTACTATCATTTTGGTGATAAAGATTTTTTGTAATCCTTTGAGTGTATCTTAGGCATGAGAAAATAGGGGTATTTTATGTTTAATTGAGTTTTTAGCTTGAGCTTTCATGTTAAATTCTTAGATCTCGTGTGAAACCGTGCAAATCTGGGCATTCATTGATGCACACTTTCTAGTAAAAGGAATATTTTAGCTATTATGAAGAATTATGTCATTTAGTCTTCCAATTATTGTGAAGGTTCTCAAATATCTATAAAAAAATCAAGTTTATCTTTCTTAATCTCCCACAAAAATTGATTGAAAAACAATGAATCCCACCTGAACTACCCTTGTTTTCCTTGGATGTCCAAAAATGAATAAATTCTACTTTCAAAATATGCAGAATCAATTAGGATTCTGTTGGTACCTAAATTTAATCTCTTTTAAAGATTGTGCAACATCATGGATTTGACAAGACACTCAAAGGCAAATAGATAATCATGCATGTCATTTGGTATCCGGGGAAGCAATCTATCTGATTTTTTAGCACTCAAATTTTGAAAGGGGTGGGTAACACCTTAAAAGGATGTGATCAGATCCTAACTATTTTAGGTTTTTACTTTCAACCAAGGTAAGAGAACCTATTTTGTAACCTTTGTTATTGAAGAATGCTAGTAAATGCTTCTTGTACATAAATTTTATAGAGAAGACCTTGTGAAAATATGATTAACAGACAAAATCTGACTCTCATGAGTTTTAACTTCTAGATCATGAAGATATTTTCACAACAAGGAAAAGGTTACTAAATAAATTTTGGGACCCTAACTGCTTATACATGTTTTGGTAACAAAGATTATGCATTTGTATGCACACAGGAAAAATAGGGGTAGTATAGGTAGGATTGGTTGTTTTTGAATAAATTTTTAGTGGGAGGTGGGGCATGATGAACTTGATTCACCAGATCCTTGAGGAATATTACAAAATGGAAGGTTAAACCAACATAATGCCACAAAATAGCTAAAATGTTTGTTTAACTAGAATATGTGCTTCAATGGAGGCCTAGATTAGCACCTTTTTAAACAATCTTTCAGATTCTATCACAAAGGATCGAGTTAGAAAGTCCAACAAAGCATTAAGATCTGAGTCAAATCATGCCTAAGGTACACCTAGAGGCTTACAGACAATATTTGTCAACAGATGAAAGAAAAGTGATTTTAAATTGTTTATTCCAATCCTAGATGAAATATAATCTAAGAAATTAAATTGTAGATGACACTAAACTATCACAAGGATTGAGGCATGTGTCATTAAATCAGATTTTAATACAATATTGCAACAAAAAGAAGAAAAAATACTCACATACATTCATAAATTAAAAAAAACACATTTTGCTTAAGACAACATAGAATAACTCGAATTTGATTAAATCTATCAGCAGGGGAAAGTTTATAGAATAGTCTCAAAACTTTTCGATGGCTATACACTTGCAACCACATTCACATGATCATATTTAATACAAAATAGATATACAATCTTCTCAAATGGATTCTCAAAATGATGGGCTCTGTAAAAAAAATTTCTATTTGAAAATTCAGCGCCCCCTAACACTCCAACCATTTGCATGAAAATTTTGTGCCATTTACAACATTTACAATAGAGACCCTTTTCCCCTCCAAAATATAGACCTTAAGTGTTACCAATGCTTGTCATGATCATGATCGTGATTCCTAGAATCAGATATGTAAAAGGTTACTAGGTGCTCGAGGGGGAAAATCTCATTGAAAATCTCCCAAATTTTACTCATTCCTTTGGTAGATCACTCCTTTAATTTTTCAACCACTTCCGCTCCCAATCTGTCAAATCTGGCTCCCTACGTGCTTGGGAGAAGAAAAATGGAAAATCTGATTGAGCATGATAGTCAGACCATTTTAATGGTGAAAGACATCTTCCAGATCTCCCCACCAAACTCATAAATGAACATTAGCTCCCCTCTCTTCCTTGTGTGTAGGAAATACCAAGAAATCATGAAGACTCGCACTTCTAGGTGTGTTTTAGTAAAATGGGGGAAAATAAAATTCAAACTCACAGCTTTCGTTGATCTTCTCCTTTTAATTTGGGCCGTCCACATGGAAGATTCAATTTTTTAAGAAACAGGCCCTGGGGTTCCCTCTGACTTTTACAACTTTTGGAAAAATGGAAAAATTTCACATTTTGTTCCGCACCTCTGCCCTCAAGAAATGAGCCTAATACGTGTCCTGAGGTGGGTCCCAAAGGAACCATGGATAATTTTTGCCATTTGACCCTATTTTTGGAAAAAGGAAAATTTTCCAAGTTTTCCCCGCAGTGCTACCCTTTTACTTCAAGTTTCCAATGTGGCTCCTAGTGGAACCATGCTTCTTATTTTACTTTGAACTCTTTTCCCACAAAAGGAAAATTTTTCAAATTTCCTCCGAAGGCCTGTACCTCTGCCATTGACTAGAACAAGCTTTGACCTTTCTTCCATTGGGCTTGTAGGCCATTTTGATGTTTCGATCCTTTGAAAATCAGGGGTTAAAACATGCAAGTTACCCCTAATGGTCTGCCTCCCCGACCCTTTGAATTGAAACAATCTTTGACTGATCCTTTATCAGGCTTGCAGACCATTTTTGATATCTTAACCATTTTGAGCATAAGAAGCAAAAAATCTAAGTTACCTCCGATGGTCCACTTCCCCAATCCTTTTAACTTTTCAAACTGCCACGCGTAACTTGGTGCACCTTGAGATGGTCCCCAAAAATTGAGACCTTGAATGAGCACATGCTCACCACTTGTCTTGGCCTGACAAAATTTGTTTGAAGGCTCGAAGCTTAGTGTAAGGCACCAAGTGTCATGCTCTGGGGTAGTCTCCTTTGGATTTTGAAAAGTCCAAGAAAAATGCAAAGTGATTGGGGGCCTCCAAGTGTCCTTGTTGCACTTCTTCAAAAGACTCTGAGTCAGCGCTAGCTCGCCACATGACCTTGTTCTCTGAAAAACTATTTTAGCTACATAACATTTTTCTAAGTAATAGAAAAGTAGCAGAAACCTCCAAGTGTCCTCCCGGCACTACTCCAAGGCCAACCAAAAAGTAGATCTTGAAACGAGTGTTGTTCCTCCACATGGACATATTTTAAGTTGAGGTGATTCAGAGAAATTTTGAACTACTCAACCAAGCCACATCCAACCAAAAGGTGCCACATCTCCTATCAATGCAAGGATGTAAATTTGGCTGTGAGAAATATATGTCAAATAGTAAAATACGGAAAAATGATCATTTGAGCCTGAAAATGAAAATTTCTCCAAGGACAAAGAATTCAGAAATGTCACAAGGCTCAAATACGTCCATCAGAGACACATCCATTATTTTTCTTCAAGTATTTAAGGTAGAAATGACAAAGAAAACAAATCCAGATCATGGAGAATGAAAAATATGGGAGAACCCAAGTTTTTAAATGAATAGAGAATGGGAGACCCAAATTATAGACATCTTCTGAAGGAACAAAGAAACAAGTAGCAAACTATGGACCCATAAGTGATCTACGACCAAGGAACATATTAAAAATGGCAAAAATGATTTTCTAGACACAACACAGGGAAAAATAAAGTGATAGAGGTAGTAAATTGATATATTTTTAAAGGTAAACTGGGGCAAGACTATTTTGAGAACTAAGAGATTCCATTATGTCTATAGTAACCTTAGCCCTGTTTATAAAATATCACCATTCTTTACATGTGACAACTCGTGAGAGTTAAATTGTGGTGTATTGATCATATTTTCTTAGGGTCTCCTTATAAATTTGTGCAAAGAAGGCTATCTTAATTCTCCTTCACCGATAGAGGTTACAAAACGGATCCTCTCAACCTATTTGAAAGGTACAACCTAAAGTAGTGAGGATAGATCAAATCCTTAATGAAGGTGCTATGAATTTATCTAATGCCCAAGTGATAAAGAGTTAGACAAACCCCCTCCCCAACTACAAAATGACTCATAATAATATTTGTTTGTCTCTGAGTGTCTTGCTAAATCTGTGATGCTACTCAGTTTCCAACGGAGAATCAATTTGGATATCAAAAAAATTACGTGTGCTCTTTTCCTTGTTCGAGTAACAAGGTTCAGAATCCAAATGAGATGTAACTTCATGATGGCTTGACACGATAATGGAATATTAAAGTGGGTTCCAAGACAGAATGTCCTCCTTAATAGGTTCTCTCAACTAGGTCTCAAAGGATTGTCTAATATGAGCGTGATTTTCCCAAAGAGTCATAATGAATGATTTTGGAGTATCTCGGATTTACTGTACCCCCTTCTGATACAATGAGAAACTAGTACATTCAATTATATTGTTATAGAAACCACAAAACAAACATTATTTGACTCTTGTGTACTATTCAAGTGGGTAAGCGAAGTGCTTCCTATTTCATCCATGAGGTTACTTAGTGGTGGATTAGTTTAGGGTTTCTGGAACCACCCCCATTGTTGTATCTTAAGGCGTTATGCCAAAGGGATTATGTTCTAGTTGAGCATATAGGGATGTTCCCTTTTTAAAAATGTACAATATTATGCGAAGTGGAATGGTGTCTTTTTAATCTTTTTAACTTAAATGTGGTTTTAAGTAGCACACCATTTGGTAATCTACATGTAAATACGTGTATTAGAATTTTTTTATTTTTTGTGATGCCTATCTTTAACAAGTGTTAGGTCCTATAGACAATGAGTTTAGTAATTTTCCATTTACAAGTTGATATTAAGAAAGAGAATTTACACTTTGCTTTTGATTCCTAAGATCACCAAAAGGCACGAAGGAAGAGCATACGCAATGTGAAAATTCCACTAAGAAAAATCATATGGAAATTATTTTACCCTTTAGAATCATAGAACAAGCATTTTTTAAAGTGTGAGATAAAGTTGTACAAGTGCTTTTGATATCCAAGATTGCCTAAAAGGCAAGAGGAGAGAGCATACACACTTTACAAGCCTCGTTCAAGCTAAGAAATGAAGACACTTAAGCTATTTAAGCTGAAATAACAAAAAAACCTGCATCTACCTTGTTAGTCTGAAAAAACCTCAGAGAAGTCTAGCAAAATTATTTTACATCATGGAGAAAAGTTTTCAAATTTCAACACAAATGCCTATGCTCGCAAAGTGACACCAACATGCCCCAACTGATTGATATGTGCCTTAACTAGCATAGATGTGTGGCAGGAAGAAATGACAGATTTACATAGTGGGGTTAGATACACGAACATTTCCAAAGAGTCTGAGATATGTGTCAGCTAACGTAGACACACATGGTTCAACATCTACATGCCTCTTTGAAAAAATGACTTGACAGTGAAGGGTACAACCAGACAAGTGCATGCTTATTTCGACAGTGACACACCCCTTTAAGACACCTATGAATACCCCCTAAAAAACTTGCAAAACTCACAGATTTTGAAAATTTCAAAAGAAAACAAAATATTTGTTACTCAAAGAATTCTATTTCCAGTTCAAACCCAAAAAATAAATGTTTACAAGGGTGATTTAACTAGTTTTAGAAATGGAAATGAGCAAATAACAATTTTTTCATCTAAAAAAACATGTAAATGAACTTTGAAAAACTTAAAAATCCTCCATCAATAGAGGATGGACGTAATTTTCCCACTAGGCATGCCAAATGTGTTCAAAGAAAGGTTGCAAATGCTATGAAATGGGGTAAGAACAATCAATAACCCCAAAGCTTTGTGAAAAAACAATCAATGGAACATCGGTTAAGAAGTAAAAAAGGATTCCTACTTTTTATGCATTATTTTGAAGCAAACAAGAAAACTTAACAAATATGGTTACCCTCTATTCTTGAAAGATTAAGTAAACAAGCCTAATAAGGATCCAAACAGTCAGTTAATGATTGAAGAGAGTGGGAGCTCACAATTAATGGCTTCAAGGCAATTGGTTCCTCCCATTTACTCCATTTTATGTGATCAAATGCAAAAGATAAAGCAAATAGCTCAATAAAATGAAATAAAACTCCTAATCCTAGAAATAATACTATTGTTTATGTTAGAGGGAAGAAGTGTTCTTGTAAATGAGAGGGGGGGTTAGTGGGTTATTTATAGTTTTCCATTTGGGAAATGAGAGGATTTTGGTGCATGTAGGATGAAAAAGGGATTCATCAAGTTAATTAGCAAGTCAAAGTAATATTTTTCTAGGTTTAGAAGAGGTTGATCATGATTTAGGGTGATTAACCTAGGTTAGATTAATTATTCTTGATTAGAGATAAATTAGGGTTTTGGGAGGGTTCTAAAAAGATGAGGTTATAATAACCTATTTAATTGACTTATAAGAGGAAAAACACAATAAGAGTGTTGTCAAAGGTGATTTAGATAGATGTAACTAAAGAAGTGTCATCAATTGGAGAGGAAGAAAATATTTAGTGAAATATTAGATATAATAGTGCTTTGATAAAACTACAGGTGTCTACAAGAACAACTCAATCCCAAATATCAAATCAAAACTCAAGTTACCATAGTCAACTTCTCACCTACCTTGGTCAAAATCAATGGCCAAGATCAAAATGCACATAGATCAATGATAAGTAAAGAACCAACCACATTGATTACGGGTTAAGAACCCTAACTAAGGGAACATATAGATCAATGAATGTCAATCAATCAGGACAAAGACCAATGGTCTTCATATAAAGCAAGCAACTTTACCATGGTTTATTATAACCCAACTGTAGTTACCAAAGTTAAACATCTCCACCGACAAACATGGGGTAAGTCATCATAATAGGGGGGCAGCCCCATGATTAATAAAATCATTGCATTTGACTTTGGTTAAAGGTCTAAAACATATGTCAAGAAATAATAAAATACCGATAACTAATGACGATGTAATGATAATCCAAAAGGAGGGTCGATAAGATATTATGACCATGATCAAATCAATAGGGGCTCTTTTCAAATATGTGATTTTTGATCAAGTATATGCCAACCAAATACAACTAATACCACACTACCTTATAGTTTAAAAAACATCCTTAATTTCTCCAAAAAGGTGGCCAATGTACGAGTGATATCAAGAAAGTGTAGCATCAGATTGGTCCCCATTGAGATGAGGAGAGGAAATTTTACCATGCATGGTCAACACAAAGATCTCACAAGTGGCCCCCACTATGGGTGAATTAAAGTTGATTAGTTTTTACTTTAAGGTATTATTTTTGCTTACAGAGGTTGAAGTTTTGCATGTTACCACAAGAAGACAAATAGGTGTCATCATCAAAACTGTCAGGTGTTTCCCACAGAGGATGAATGCATGGGTGATTTTTTTAAAAATTATTGCAAGTAAAGAAATTATTTTTCTCACACAAGGATTTTTTTAACTTGTGCATCTAAGGGTCAGGATTAAAAAATTGTTAATATTATCACTATAACTAGATAAAGTTGCATATGTCACATTGTCGACTAGAAGACAAAGATTACATGCATTGGAGAAGACTTTCTCATTAAGAAAAGCTTATTATTAGCCAAATTACTCATCTAAATTTATTTAAAATAGAACAGTCAGCTACATTTTGACTAGTTTATATTTTTGTAACCAAGGCTATTAATTCCCCATTGTATTAGCATTTATATTTTTATTCCTTTATTTATTCATGATAAAGGGTAAAAATAAGATCCATGGCCAAGTACAATTTTTAGTCTATTTTAAGGAAAGGTGGGATGAGTAAACTTGTTATATATTGTGTGCAATGGCAAAGCACAACATGAGGATTTTTTGACACAAGAGTACTGAAGCATATTTTTCCATTTTTTTGCTTTGAATGAGAGTTGATTTCTTCCTTTCCAATTATTTGTAGTGTCATGTATAGTTTATTATTTATTGCGAATGTCAAATTCCCTGATTGATCATCTTACCTTGATGTAAATTTATTTATTTCTACATAATATTAATGGGCATGTTTATCTTAATATAATTGTTGTAAATCATTCCCTCAATACATCAAGTGTTTTGCCTTAATATTCTGCTGAAAAATTTCTATTTGTGCACCCAAAATCCATTCTCAAATATTTTTCATGTACTCAGTCAAATCCCTCAACATGTTTAGTCTATTACCCAAGTTTTCAATTCATTTACAGTCATCTTTTTATCCTCAAAAACCCTAAAAAGTATTTTAGAATACATAAAAAATGAATCGGCCTTGATACCAGAGACTCACCTCAACAATAGCTATACCCACAGACCTGAGATGCTACCATTGTATCTATGAAAGAGAGAGATCTAGAGAAATATTATAACCCCAAAAGTCATCTCTCTAGAGGGTGCACTTTTGAGAGATAACAATTTTTAGCAAGCGCATTGGAATGAGGTATCATATTTGCAAGCAAATTAAAGTAATTTATAGTAGATTTACAGCAAAGAAAAGTTACTTTTGGAGCAAAAAGCTGCAACACTTATTCTAAAGATTAAAATATTCATTTGACAACTCCGTAAGGCTGATTTCAAACCATTTTTTTAGCATGTTCCATGCCTTAAGCAACGAAAATATCATCAGTAAGAGGAATTATTTCTGATTTTATTTCTTTAATATAGAATTCTGTAAGAAGAAGAAGAGTTGATAACACCCTACCTTATAATAAGCCTGGTTTTAACAACCCTCCTCCTAATCTTCATTGACCACGTCTTAATTTATTTATTCAGATCCCAGTTTTTCCAATGGCTATTCAACCACCTAGGAATTTTGTTACCTTTACCAATGGCAGTCCATTAGGAATTCCATTTTATCATGATATTCATAATGCTACCATAAATTTTTTACCTTCATTCACTGGTGAAAATCATATTACTCCCATAGAACACATCAAATATGCTACAACCCTATGTGCAGTACATACTATAATGCATGAAGATGTAGCATTGATACTTTTAGTTACATCCTTTAAAGGGAAAGCCTTGCAATATTATAGAAACTTAGAGATTATAAGCATAAGAACTTGGGATGAGTTAGGTGAGAAATTTCTGAAATAATTTCAAGACCTTCTAATCATTTATCCCTCATAGAACAATTGTCTATAATTAAGAGACCCCCTCATGAATTTATGGCTAGTTTCAATATTTGTGTTGCTAGAACTTGGGAAAGAATTCCAGCAAGTGTCAAGCCTCAAGCTAACCATGTTTTTCTTTATTATCTTAGAGCCTTAAACAATGATATTTCAACTATGATTCAGTCTATGGAAGGTGACACTCTCTCGAAATCTTATGGTATTTCTATAAAATTTGAAAACAATCTTATTCAAGATGAAAAATTAGCACTAAGTCCTTCAATGCCTTTTTAAGTAGATTTGGTACCTATCCCATAGCCTATCACCATTTTGGAACCATTTATTGTAGCCCCATCAGATGATGTGTTTAAATATTTGTAGACTATGGGAAAAAAGATAAATTTAATTAAAAATAGACTTGTATTACCTGGTAGGTCTTATTAAGCTTCTTATTAGCAAAACCAACAAAATTGGAAGCCTTATCAATATAATCAAAATTATAGACAACCATATCAGCAAAGGTAGTTTGATCCAAAGGCTCCTAATTCATCTAATGCTTTATTCCCAATTAATATGGCTATAGAGGAATGGTTTCAACCTTATAATCAACTTCATTCAGCTATAAATTATCCAAATGTGTTCCTGAATATAAGCCTTGTTGTAAAACTTCAACCTAAAACATTGATCATGCCTCAAACTGAGGGTGGAAAACAATAAAATTATGTTCAGAAATCACCCAAACTAAATTTGGTCAGTTTTAGTGAAGATGAGTTTATCGCAGTTACTACTAGGACCCAAGAAAAATCTCAGGAAAGTCAAAAGCTTCAAAACAAACTTGTTCTACCTACAATGACTGACAAAATAGAGGTACAAACGTAAATTTAGTAAATAACATTGTTGTTCCAAAAACAAAAGAAGGTTTTTCATTTGGTAAAGAACAACAAAAACAATTACAACCTGATCTAAGATGACTATTTATACCTCTGATATCAAGAGAAGCTGAAGCAAGGTCAATTTTTTCCAAATCCTATGCTAAAATAGTAGAATCTGTTTTTGAAACTGGTGGTTCTTTAAACATTATTGATGTAAATTAAAAGTATAATGTTAATATCTCAATGTGGCTTGTTCTAATTATTCTAGGATAGTAGGATCTACTTTCTCATAAACTTGCTAAGCTACAAATTTCTTCAAGACCGATAGAAAAGGAATTTTAGATTACAGACATGGTCTTTGGAACAATGGAACAAAACCGTATTAAAGAATTTAAATGGATGGTTCAAAATGTCTTAAACGATCATGATATCAAAAAGAAACCACCATTTTATTTATCTCTGGTTATTGGAGATCATTTAGATCATAACTGCATGGTTGACAGTGGTGCAAGTAGCAAAGTTATGCAAAAATTAATTATAGAAATGTTGGGCACGTAGTATGAGCCTACAGGGAAAAGCATGTTGCAGCTAGACATGTTAACAACTAATGCATTTTGTTATTATCAGAAACTTGGAAGTAACTTTACATGCTTGTCCCAACGTTACAATTCTACAAGATGTAACTATTGTAGATTCTCCTCCTTATTTTGCCTTATGTTTATCACAGGATTTTATAGAAAAAATAGGATTTTATATTTCTTCAAGATGGTCATTTTTGTTCTGTACTACGCGGTATGGAACTAAGGTTACAATAAATTTATATCTTCTGGATAGATTTCATATGAAGACTCATGCTTCAAATGTTGCAGAAAATTACTCAATTCTAGATCAGTCTGATTTTGATGTTACAACTCTTGTTTCTACACTTGATGGTGTTTCTAATCTTTTCATGGATGAAAATACTCAAGAAAAAATGCTTATGACCCTTTCAAGGAAGTAGAATAAGATATTTTTGGTGTTTATTGCTTCCATGAAGAAAAATCTCTAATTCCCTATCTGTCCAAAATAGAAAAAACAACATAACGGCTATGAAAGTTTCACTTCGATGGAGACAAAAATAACAAAGGAGAAGGTGCAGGTTTAATGCTTACATCCCCTTCAAATGAAAGGTACTTTTCAACTTTAATTTTGTAGTTTTCTTGTACTTGTAATGTAGCTGAATACAAAGTGTTAATCCATGGCTTGAAATGGGCTAGAAAGAGAGGTATTAACAATTTACAAGTTTTCAGAGATTCAGAATTAGTTATTAATCAAGTGAAAAAATATAATGTTTGTAAGAATTCATTGTTGAAGTCTTTAAAACATAGATTTTTAGACTTAACGGATGATTTTGATGCTATTAAAATTCAATCTATCCCAAGAGATGAAAATAAACATGCAGACAAACATGCAACAGTTAGTGCTAGTTTTTATGTACTAGAACATATTGAAAACAATAATGTAAAGCCACATATTAAATTAATTATCAAACCTTCAGTGCCTAAAAATTGAGAGAATTGGCAGGTTTTTGAAGACAATAAACAAAATTACATATTTTTGCAGCAAGAAGCTAAATTTTCTGTAGTAAATTAGGAAAAATTGCAGCACTTCTATGGTGATCAGAGTGTTTAGTTAAAAAAAAAAAGGTTTCCTCAAGGATTGGTCACTATAGAAGACATGTTAAGTCCTGATGATTAGTTAAGAAAGGAAAAAAACAATATTTCAACTAACGCGGATAACTATGAAGAAATCTTGGTGGATGATGATAAGAAACTACTTATTGGAAAGGTATGTTCTTTAGCTGAAAAAAAATCATTTATCAAATCATGTAAATAATTCAAAGATTCCTTTTCCTAGAAGTACCAATATTTGAGAGGGTTTGATCCAATACTAGGTCAACATGCAATAGAATTACATGGAAATTCCAAGTCAGTTAGGCAGAAATAAAGACCTGTAAATCTGAAAATTGAGCCATTGGTGAGAAAAGAATTATCCAAGTTAATCGAATCAAGTATTATTTTTCCAGTTAAGCATTCAATTTGGGTATCTAATCTTGATCTTGGTTGGAAAAATAATGGAGAAATTAGGCTATGTGTGGACTTCAGGGACCTAAATAAAGCTTCATTAAAAGATCATTATCCGCTGCCAAATATGGATCAGATTTTGAGAATATTTTATGGTTAAAACAAATTATCTCTTTTAGATGGCTATAAAGGATACAATCAAATCCTTATGTGTGAGGAAGATAGATATAAAACAACCTTAACCACTAAATGGGGCACTTATGCTTATTGAAGAATGCCTTTTGGTATTCTAAATGCCGGTGCAACATTTCAACATGCAATGGATATGAATTTTCGTAGCTTATTAAATAAATGCATATTGGTTTGTTTAGATGATGTTATTGTATTATCAAAAAATTCTGATGAACATGTAATATATTTAAGGTAGACGTTTTAGATTTATAAATAGTTCGTAATATCCTTTAACCCTGAAAAGTCCATTTTTTTTTAGTTTATCAAGGTAAATTACTTGGTCATATTGTTTCTAAAGAAGCTTTAGCCATTGAACCTTTCAGAATTGAATCCATATCATAGCTATCATTACCTCATAACAAGAAGGCATTACAAAGTTTTCTGGGAAAAATAAACTTTGTTAGAAAATTTGTTCTATATTTTACATCATTTTTTAAACCATTGACAACTATGCTGAAGAAATATAAAGCTTTCTCTTGGACAAGAAAAGGGGGATAAAGGTTTGAAGCCATTAAGAAAACTATTTCTCAAGCTCCTACTCTTGCAGATAATAATTTTGATAAATATTTTACAATTTAGACACTTGTAGGATATGAAACAATTTTAGCCATATTAACTCAAGTTAGTGATGAAAATATTGAGTAGCCAATTGCTTTCTTTTGACGAAGTTTGCATGACAATGAAATAATGTACACTTTTCTTGAAAAACAATTACTTTCAGTAGTCAGAGGACTCAAGAATTTGAAGTACATGCTTTCAAACAATAAGATACATGTTCTTGTTTCTCGTCCAAGTATAAAAGCTTTCTTATTAAATAAAGAATTGAATGAGAAGACAAAAGGATGGATAACGAAGGTTATGAAATGCGATGTCGACATTCCTGTCATAAAGACAGTAAGAGGAAAATATTTATGTGACATGTGATCAATGATATGGTAAAATAACAAGCTGCTAAAATAAAAAGTTCATAAGAACATGCTGAATTTTCGTATGATCAACATTCATATTTTCTTTAGGAATTAGAAAATCAGCATCGAAAAGTCATTGAAGAAATTCAAGATTTACTATGGATGACTGATTTATATTAACTATCTACAACATGGAACTTAGCCGGAAGGTATGGATAGGAACAAATGAATGTATTTCAGGTTACAAGTTGTGCCTTATGTTTTTATTAGTGACATGTTATTAAAAATAGATATAAATGGAATCTTGCTGCAATGTGTTGATTATGATAGAATTCAACAATTATCATCCAAATTCCATGAAGGACTTGTAGGAGGTCATTTTTCAGCACGTACTACAACCTTAAAAATTATGAAAGTTGGTTACTATTGGCCCAACCTATTTAAATACTATTTCGAATGGATTAGAAAGTGTAAGAAATGTTCTTTCTTTGTTGGAAAAGAATGCTTAGCTTCACTTCATGTAGTGGGGTCTTAACTTTATTTGCATGATAAATACACCTTCAAAACAAGGACACAAGTCAACATTTACTGCTATAGATTATGTTACACATTGGACTGAAGTAATTGCCTTAAAAGAGGTCAATGATACTTCAATACTATCCTTTTATGAAGGTATGGTTTGCATATTTGGTGTTCCAAAACATATCTTTTTAAATAATGGCTTGGTGTTTCTTAGTCAAAAGGTAACAAATTGGGATATTAAGTAAGGAATTTATTTAAGTATGTCATCTAATTATTACCCACAAGGTAATGGGTTAGCTAAAAGTACTAATAAGAACATTTTAAGGATCATCAGAACAACACTCAAGGATAACCAAAGAGCTTGGCATCTAATGTTTAATTCAGCACTTTGGGCCGACAGAGTGACTTAAAAAATATCAATTGCCAATTCACCGTACAAGCTTGTTTATGGAAGAAAGGAAAGAATTCATGTCTTAGTTGAGTTTCTTGTATTAGATTTTCTACACCAAATGGAATTACTTGAAAATGAACCATTGCAGAATCGTTATGTAAAGATAGTGGATTTAGAGGAGATAAGAGATCAAACTCATCGAAACATGGAAAAGAATTAAAAACAAGTAAATAAAAATTTTGATAAGAAAGATAAGTTCATAATCTTCCATGAAGAAGACATCATGTTTAAATGGGATGTTGATCGTGCAAGTCTAGGGAACCACACAAATGGTGATACAATTTGGAGTGGTCCTTATATGATTTCAGCTTGCAAAGAACAAAATGTATTTCAATTTTCATGGTTCAATGGAGAAAAAATTTCCATTCTTATGAGTGGTATGTTTCTTAAAAATTATTATTAAAAATCCTACAGTGTCTATTTAGAGTAGGATTTCCCTTTCAATAAGTGCTTCATGAATATTATAATGTTTTTCAATTCAATAAATGTATTCATGCACATGATTTGGTTTTCTAGATCCTTTCCAAGTTTTTGTTTTTTCGGAAGGGTTGGACCTTCAGGAAGGTAGTTTCGGTTATATGCTTGAACTCCATGCCCAATGGACTAGAGCAAGACATTGGTCTATAAGCTAGTAGAAAAATTTCCCCACAGGATTGCCAAAAATGTTGACAATTTTTACACTTGTGCAAAAATGGGCAAATCAAAACTTCATTACGATGGATGACATCGATGAAGTGAACCTAACTAGGGGAATACATTTTTTTCAGTTGTAGTAATTGATGGTAATATGTGATTTGCAAAGATGTATGTTGTTACAAAACGTAACAAACCACATAGTTGAAAATTCCATATTAATCTTTAGCAAAATAATACAAAATCCCTAAGGATAGATGTATTAGTTTGATGAAGACAAGAAATACAGTATAGGTGGAGTGTTAACTTTTGGAAAAGAAGACAAAGTTACAGACTACCATAATTAGAAGTTCATTAGTAAAGTTGTAGATATTTTAAAGTTCTTTTGTTCATGATTGAACACATCCAATTATGTTTTTGAGTTGTTTAGTTTGTTATATAATCCATACATAAAATTGAAAATTAAAAATAAGTACACAACTCAGTTCTAGAATTTAATGTGTTTTTCATAAGGAATTTAAATTTTTCCCACTCAAGCCATGGAATGTAACTCAAAAGCAATTCATAACTATTGAAGTAGAAGGTACATATACATGAAAATAAAAGTAAACAAGTATAGAAAAACCCATAATTTCCTTGAGTTTCTTTCATCTTCGTTGTTCCACTTCCAACTTCTTTACTTCACCTTCATCTATGCTATCCATGTTGCCATTGTACTTGAGAAATAGAAAAGAATATTGTTAGTCACGAGCTCAAGGTTAATCCATATTCCTGTACTATCTAATTTCATGCAAATGGATCTACTGACATCGGGAGGTATGAGTTATAGGAAAAAGATACATCAGATACAATAACAAAATTGACAAGAATAGTATTCTATATCAACATATATGATTCTCAAAATCATTACAAAAAAATAAAGATGAAGAAGAAAACTATGAAACATGAGAGATGCCAAAAATCTTAATGTTTTATAACTAGTTTACGTAAGTGTGTAGGTATAGATAAGAAGGATGAATATGCAAAGATATAGTTGTAATAATCCATAAAAGAATGCAAGTTTAGTGTTGTAATTCTTTAAACAAATGGAATGCATATAGAAAGTGTAGATAATGATTATTGGTCAGCTTCAGAGTTTCAGTAGAGTAACAAAATAGATCATAATTTATAATAATTTTCAGAAAAGGAAGATTGTTCATTACATAAGTCGAGTATACAGGTCCAATATATTATTAAAAGTATGTTACAAAAAACAAAGTACACTTGTTCAATTTCCACTGATAGAAAAAGAAAAAGCCAAGAATTTCACGATAGTTTAAAAACATCAAGGAATGCATCTTATGTTGATCAATTACAATTATGTCATATTGATCTAGATACATAAGGAAAAGGATATCAGAGCTTGATCAAATTATAGTCAAATTCAAAGTATCTGTCAAATTACAGTTGGCAAGTTATAAATGATAAAGTTACAGTCTAATTGATAAAGCTAGAAATGAATTATCCAACAAGCATTAATCAATCATTAATGGAGTTTTGCTTCATATAAGATCTGGATATCTTTTTAAGATATAAAAAAGTTGAAACAAAGTACCAAGTAGAAGAACAAATCACCTCGGATACTAGTTTGCAATAGACATTACCTCATAGTTCTAGAAATTCAGATAATGAAAAGCTTAAGTATCTATTCTAGATCAATACAAAGCAAGATACATATTCACATTCATAAATCATGAACTACCATGCACTAGTGAGAAAATAGTTATGAAATAGAGAATGAAAACATTAATCATTCTTTTATCAGGGAACATAAGTTGTAAGAGGAAATTTTTTGATGTAAATTTAACAATTATCAAATATTATCATTCAGATTATCAGTACAAATTTTAACTTCTTTCCGAGAAGGTATTTTAGTTACTATGGACAAGAGTCATGATCATTGAAAGGAGGATAGCTAGCATGGTGGTAATCATTTCAATCACTTAAAAATGATTCAAATGATAATATAAGTTAAAGATCATTTACATGTACTTCTTGAAGTGAAATTTCTAGAAATTCTTGCCAAGCACAAATATCTAATACAAATCAGGTACACCCATTTTTTTTGTAAATGGAATTCAGGTGCACTGACTATAAAGAGATCAGGTACAACCATATTGATACAAGTTGGAAGGCTATCACAATAAGGATAAGTATAGATGGCGGCTAACTTAAATAAAATTGACATAGACGAACTCTAATAGATCAAGAGAAAGAAAACATTTTCAAATTAATAATTGTGGCAGTGTCTTCTTCATGTAAAGTTGATCAAGTACAAAAGATAATTCATAAACCATAGAATTTTAAGTTCTAAAGTGATCTCAAACTATAGGAAGATAAAGTAACAGTCATCCAATAGTGAGATAGCTAAAGATAAGAATATTATTTCAATTACAAATTTTTAGATTTCCGGAAAGCTCTCATATCACTTATTATCGATGAATGATCACAAACAAGTAGTTCACAATCTAGGATTTTAGTCAAGCAATATAAAATAGTACAGTGAAGTCGAGGTGTTACCAAAACCATACGAAACCATCAAATGTAAACAAAGGAAAAACATAGTTCATATATGCTAAGAGATCCAAGTAGAGGGAAATTAGAGAAAAGTTCAAAATAATATCTACTAAGAAATCGTGAGTAGATGTACAAATGAAAATGGTGTCTACAAGATGAACAGAAGGCCTAAAATTGAGCTTGAAATACAGTGGATGAAAAATGTTTTCTGAAGATGATGATAGTGAAAATAAACTATAAGATAAATACAAGAAATCTCTCTAGGAAATTATACAGATATTTTCAAGGAATCTTGTATCAAACAATGGAGAAAGAAAATTGAAACATAGAGCTCAAATATCTCATATGTGAAGCTTAAATGATAGATGAAATAAGCATAGATTGCAGAGTTGCAACACAAAAATCATGGCAGCCTAAGGCCACCCTTCCATTCTTGAGATCTCCAAAAAAATTTCAATAATAACCAGGTAATAGAGCTCTGAATCTACAACAAACGCCGCACGGATAAATGTACATCAATCCATGAAATAAAAATTAAGAGAGAAAATCCAAATCTAGAAAAGGATTCACGTCCATCCTCAAGTAAATAAAATAACCTTAGTTTACTATTTTACCACCATGGCTAAAGGTTGAAATTTGTAGTAAAATCAACACATGGGTGCACAAATGAACTAAAGCATTATGATCAAACCCATCACACATTTTTCGAAAAACAAATTCCCCAGAAAAGAATT
Source organism: Taxus chinensis (assembly GCA_019776745.2). Taxonomy (NCBI): domain Eukaryota; kingdom Viridiplantae; phylum Streptophyta; class Pinopsida; order Cupressales; family Taxaceae; genus Taxus; species Taxus chinensis. The sequence continues at coordinate 303,379,311 of CM034155.1, forward strand.
ACGGAAGATATGTCAGGTCAAGTGAAGCATATTTAAAATTAGATCTTAGAAATACAAATAGAGCGTCTGAGGTATTTACAAGTTCCTAGCCAGAGTATAATCTATCAAGTAGAAACTACATCATTTTGAGAAAAAATAGAAATTCAGAGCTCCCGAAGTTCATACAATTGTAGAGCACAACTTAAACACGAAAAAAATCAAGCCCAGATCTAATAAAAATGACGTTGAGTCCACAATATAGCTATTCAATTAACAATACAACTAAGAATCAATATACTAAGATTCCCACAAAGGAAAAGTTCCATATCCATGAACTTATAAGCAAAAGGAAGGACACTGATTTACAGGTTATCTAGAAATAACTTCTGAAGTTGAAATTTGAAATGACACAAGTGTAGATAAAGCAAATAATCCACTTCATTCAAAATTTCTAAAATATTTGTCATAGGGTTTCCAAAAAAGGATCGTGGATTGAGAAGAAACATACCAGTTGGGGTCAAGGTGAACAAACCCTCAAAAATCATCAAACAATGAAGCAAAACAAACACCCAAAATGAGTTCAAGCTTGAAATTGCTACAGATCACAAAAAATGCAAATAAATCAAGTATTAGTGTTTATGCTATAGAAAAATGTTGAGAATACGTTTTTCAAATTCCATGCAACCAACTTACCTCTCTGCATTAATTATGGTAACTTGAAACAAAGAAGAGTTATCAAACCCAAGAGAGATTTCAAAGCGAGCTTGTAATGAACAAACAATGACAGCCACTTCAGAAAGATCACAGTGAAACTCAAAACATCGACAATGTCTGAGATAATCCAAACACATGCATGTACAAAAATTCACATAGCCTCCCATAGAGATTCAAATGGAGAACCTTTGTGCTCAAATTTTAATGCAGAGGGATTGAAATGAAAAATCCACAACAACCTCCATCAAATCATGGTCCGAGTTTGAACAGTTAAGAATGGAAGAAAAATTTCACGTTCACATCTTCATAAGACTGATTTATAGAGGAACCGAGCTCGAGATGATCATAAATGGTGTTGAACTAAAAATAGGTGAGGGTTTCTCCGCTCGAAATGAGGAAGAAGAATAAAAACATGATAATCTCATTCAGTTTTTCAATCAGACCTAACTCATTCTAAGTTAGCATCGGCGACTAAGATCAAATCATGCAAGGATTAAATGATCAAAATTCAAACCACTTCCAACTACCTCACTCAGCATAAGTTGAAATATCAACGCTCCATTTTTACAAGGGTATAGAGATCAATGGCAATAATTCAATCATCAAGATCAAATAAAATCTCATGTTTCCACAGTCAGCGCCTAACCTACCCTAGTCAAAATTGATGGCCGAGATCAAATTTTACATAGATTAACAATTAGTAAAGGACTAACTACATAGTATACGGAGCCAGAACCCTAACCAAGGGAATAGAAAGATCAACGAATGTGAATCAATTAGGACAAAGACTAATGGTCTTCATCTAAAGCAAGTAGCGTGACCATGGTTTACTATAACCAAACTGTATTTACCAAATTTAAACATCACCACCCAAAAACATTCAATGGGGTAAGTCATTGTCAAAGGGGGCTAGCCCCATGATTAATAAAATCATTTGATTTGACTTTGGTCAAAGGTCTAAAACATATCTCAAGAAATAATTAAATACCAACAACCAATGATGATGTAATGATAATCCAAAAGGAGTGTTGATAATATATTATGACGGTGATAAAATCAATAGGGGCCATTTTCAAACATTACCTTAACTTTCCAAAACATCCTTAATTTCTCCAAAAAGGTGGCCAATGCGAGAGTTACATCAGGCAAGTGTAGCATCAGATTGGTCCCCATAGAGATGAGGAGAGGAAATATTACAATGCATGGTAAAAAAAATATCTCACAAGTGGCCCCCACTATGGGTGAATTAAAGTTGAGTAGTTTTTACTAACATATAAAAACAAAGGTATTATTTTTACTTGCAGAGGTTGAAGTTTTGCATGTTACTGTGAAAGAAGAAAAATATGTTTCATCATCAGAACTTGCAGGTGGTCCCCACAGAGGATGAATGTATGGGTGAATTATTTTCACAAAGTATTGTAAATAAAGATATTATTTTTCTCACACTGGGATTTATTTTTGCATGTGCATGTAAGGGGCAGGATTAAAAAAGTGTTAATATTATCACTACAAGTGCATCGAGTTGCAGATGTCACATCATCAGCAAGAAGACAAATATTACATACATTGGATAATACTTTCTCATCAAACAAAGCTTATTATTAGCCAAATTACTCATCCAACTTTATTACAAATAGAACAGTCAACTACACTTTGACTGATTTGTTTTTTTTAACCAACACTATTAATGCATCATTATATTAGCATGTTTATTTTTATTCCTTTATTTATTCCTAATAAAGGATAAAAATAGGATGCATGGGTGAGTACAATTTTTAATCTATTTTTAGGAAAGGTGGGATGAGTAAACTTAATATATATTGTGTGCAATGGAAAAGCACAAGAGGAGGATTTTTTGACAGAGCAGTGTTGAAGCAGATTTTACAAGTTTTTCACTTTGTATGAGAGTTGATATTTACCTTTCCAATTATTCACAGTGTCATGTATACTTTAATATTTCTTGTGAATGTCAAATTCCCTAATTTATCATCTTACCTTGCTGTAAATTTAGTTATTTATACATAATATTAGAGTGCATGTTATTCTCTCAATACATCAAGTGTTTTTCCTTAATATTTTTCTAAAAACTATTGGTTTGTGCACCAAAAATCCATTCTCAAATATTTGTACATGTACACAGTCAAAGCCCTCAACAAGTTTCATCTATCACCCTAGTTTTCAGTTCATTTACTATCACCTTTTTACCCTCAAAACCTCTAAAAATTAGTTTAGGATACATCAAGAAGGAACTTGCCTTGATACTAGAGACTCACATTAACAATAGGTATACCCACAGACTTGAGGTGTTTTGATTGTATTTACGAAAGTGAAATATCCAGAGCAAGATTAAAACCCCTGCATTCATCTCTCTACAGGGTGCACTTTTGAGAGATAACAATAACTTGCATTATAAACATTATACATATGTTCATTGTTTGAAAAAAAAAAGGTAGGTGTGTGAATTACTCAACCGTATCATGATAGAAAATATTAGGACACAAATGAAGGTAAATACTCACACAGTAGCTTACAATAAATTTTCAATTAGTTCAATCATTTGGATTATATCCTTTACAAATGTTATGGGATGTATTAGCATTTTATAAAATTAAGGTTGTTTATCTATAAATTCTACTTGTGTTCAATCTGATAAATTTTTTATCCCATCTTCTAAATTATAAAACGCAAGTTAAAATTACGTTTTCCAAGCATATTTATTATAATTCTTCTAATTATTGCATTCCTTATACTATGATATCCAATATATTTTTTCATTACGGTCATTATTAATATTGGCATGATATCTCGCCAATCTATATAGGTAGAGAAAATTATCTATTCTACTTCTAGGGAGGGTATAAGATGATTATTTTCTATTCTTCACATAGTTTTTATTTCTCCTACTTTACTACAAGGTTAGAGTAAGGAACCATCCTCCTAATGTGTAAATTTACTTATTAGTTTCAAGAATCTAGATTTCCCAATTAGAGTTATAATATTCTTATGTTATCTCAATACCAATTACATTTTAATTAGTAGAAAGTATGAAGCTTATCACATTAACAAGTTCATATAAACAAGAGGTCATTAACAAAAATGGATCACACCAAGTTTATAAGAGTTATTCCAAAAGTTGCATGTATCGTCGATACATTACAGGTGAGTCTCTAGAAGTATAGATAAGAGATACGATGAATTTTTACCTTATGAGCTTATACAGTTATTTTTACAATTTGAAGGATTTTATATTGGTGTGAGGCAGAAATTAATGTTTATGGTTTATACTCAAAATAGGTTCACTATATAAGAGAGAGAGCTTCGAAACAAAAATTATACCTCCACGAGATACCATCAACCAATAAATCAAGATGATAAGGAGGAAACTACCCAAAAGACACCACACTTCCTCGCTAAGAGAACATCAAAATAATAACTATGCATTTAACTCATTCACTCAAAGATAGACTCTAATGCAAAGAGTTATAGCCTTGGATGAAAGATCATGACATAAACACAACGAAGAATAGAACTTAAGACCTACTAAACCATAACCTCTAAGCACATGGACCAAAGGATACCTACATAACCATATATGCCTAAACATAACTCGATACTAAGGGATTATAGTGTGGTATAAGCTAAACGATTTAAGAGATTAGGACAATGGTAAATCTATCTATGGGTCACTAAGACCAAAACAGGAACACTTATTTAAGCACAAATCTCAAAGGATCTTGAGTAGAAATTTATTTATCCAAGGTATTTATAATTCAAAATGTCGATCTTTTCTTAATTAACACAAGAAACTGAGTTAGGAATCACGTATGCCCATCAATGGACCATCATATCCCAATAGTACACTATCCACCAGAAAGCTATAACTATCTAAGAGTTACTCCATCCCTGACATAATCCATAACTTCATAGTGAGCATAAAATCTCTTATCACTCCCACATGTTAAACATATAAAGATAAAGCATGAAATCTCCCTTATCTTCACAAGGTGGAACACCCTATGCACACTCCCTACATCTACACTTCCAAAACTTTTATCCCTCCCTTAAAGGTCCCCATTTTCGTTCTCTCCACACCATCCTTAAGGTCAAAATGACCTAAATCATATACAAACACATACATCTATTATCTTTATAACACAAAACAAAACAAAAAACTAAAATGCAAGGTACAAGACCCTACCTTTCTAATGCAAGAACCTTGAATCTTCAAGAAACAAACTTCTAGCTTCTTCAAATTCCATGCCAATCCAAACTTTGAAAGGAAGGATAACCATATCATACCAAGACAAGAACACAAATGCTAATCAAACACCATGATCTATAAGATGAAAGAAATTCACCATTATAGCTTTACACAAAACCTTTGCAAATAAATGAGCAGCAATGTCATATGTTATTATGGAACTCAATGAAATACAATGAGAATGGACCTTGCTTATATAGGCAAGGAATAACAATCTAAGAACCAGTCAAGGTCATAGATCAAGCCATAAATCATGGAAAGAAGTAGTCATCAAAGAACTAGTCAAGTCCATAGATTTATGAGAGAACTCGACATCAAGGATCTAGTCAATACCATAGATCTAGAAAAGAACTAATCAATACCATAGATCAAAGAAATAACTATACCTAATAACTAGATAATATCTCCTAATATCTAAATAAGATAAAAGAAATATCCACAAACACAAGTGGGTGAGGATAAATACAATAAAGGTAAATAAAGTACCTAGGTGAACATGAGCTAAGGTAAATACCTACTCTAAAACCCCCCCTCAAGTGAAGCTAGGGGCCAAAATATAAGTGGCATGTCCACTGTATGAGTCCCGACAACTAGGCCTAATGAGGTGCTCATGTACAATAATTGGGAAAAAAGGGACACTGCAAGGTACCCAAAACTAGTAACAACAAAGTAAAGAGAGTAAAGACCCAATCCAAGGCATTCCAAGAAAATTGGATCAAAAACCTCATATAATTCTGAAGAATTTTGGTGTGCATTGTGGTCTTAATCCACTGCTCGATCACAAAACTCAAAAATGACTAACACTGGGTTTCTCTAGAATAGCTCCATGTAAGGAAACTTTCAATGGAGTGATGTCAAACGTGTAAAAAAACACCAAACATAATTTGATCAACTTCAGAAAATAGGTGTGCCACGATCCAAAAAAAAAAACCAAAGCAACAAGGCAAGGACAAAAATTCCAGGGTGTCACGATCAAAGAAAAGCCAAGGTAACAAAGCAAGGACACGAAACCTAAAGAAGTAGGATCAACACCACACCCTCCCATACTGCTAAATGGGTGGAGTGGCGCTACAAATATGTATGATTTATCAAAACAACTACTCAAACACTGAAAAACTAACAATGGGCTCGACCAGAATAGCTCCCCCACAAGAGAGACTGTCAACATGCCAAAAGTGTTGAAAATACAGATACCAAATTTCTCAACAAACAAGAGAGATACACTACACCTACTAAAAAATGCTCAAAACAAGAAGCATCACAATGCATAAGGTATAGAAAGTGGAGCAAGAGGCCGAATGGTGGAGGAGCCATGCCTGTAGATTCCTATCAACGAATGCCTATGTCGGCACCACAAGTGATTAGATATCCACCCCAAATCAACATGGATGGATGAAGAAAATGCCTGCATATGACTTGGTGCCAAATGCATAATGGGTGAATGCAAAAGAACATCATAATGTGTCTCAAGTTGATCATGTCTGACAGCTGAAATCTTAGGCTTCTCAATCCTGAGTGTAGGTGCATAACTCATGTGTTGCTCATGATCCTCAAAAAGAGTCAAGCGAACAAAAAAAGGAGCTCTGTCAATGTGCGGTCCCAATGAATTATCTGCTTGAAAACCAATGTTATGACGTTAATTCCACTTAACATGTGGAATAGAGGAAACAATACCCTGTTAATGTCTGCTAATGACTCCGCTAGTGAGACCCGTAGAACGGAGCATGCGAGAACTGAATGCAGTTGTATGATTCTTAAAAAGGCCATACAGCTGAGTAGAAGTAGGATACACAACATGTGGTACTATAATAGGCAAAGATGTGGAACAGCATGCAATAACAAGGTTCATAGGTTTATGAGCATCAAGAGCAGGAACAAACTCAAAGACTGACATATCAATGTTCGTGGGTTCAGGAGCAATAGCTGCAATTGGACTAGGAGCATGAATACGGCTATCCACAATATGATGGTGATGCTGTAGGCCAACAATTTTGTTCTGTAAGGAGTTTATTATTGTAGCCTTATCGTGAATGAGTAACCGTAGAAGATAATTTCTCTTCTTGAGCGATCTATTTTCTTCCACAAATTTTACAATATCCTCTTAAAGTCCACACACTTCAAAGAAAATCATATCATTCTCATAATCCATGATAGGTACAAACTGCAACTCCTAAAAATTTAGGACATCAGGCTCAGCTGAAATTTCATCCACAATTGATTACAACACTCCTCCATATTTGACACTTTATAATTATAGTGCAAGTCTCAAAATAAATAACTCCGATGGAAACCGAGGTAGCAATAAAATGATACAAGATTTTTAATATTTTGTTATGTTATTTATTTTAGTTGCCACTCAAACAAATTAAATTTTTTTTGCCTTCAAAACACAAATAAAATTAAAGGGGCTGAAGTTAAGCACCTACTAGTATGAATCACAATATTTAATCCCTTATATGACCATGTCATATGACCAATGGATAAAGATTTTAATGGGTCAACCCATAAATCACGGAAAGAACTAGTCATCAAAGAACTAGTCAAGTCCATAGATTTATGAGAGAACTAGACATCAAGGATCTAGTCAATACCATAGATCTAGGAAAGAAGTAGTCAATACCATAGATCAAGGAGAGAACTATACCTAACAACTAGATAATATCTCCTAATATCTAAATAAGATAAAAGAAATATCCACAAACATAAGTGGGTGAGGATAAATACAATATAGGTAAATAAAGTACCTAGGTGAACATGAGCTAAGGTAAAAACCTACTCTAACAAAATCAAGATCACAAGTTTCAAAACAAGTAACCCCAAAAATAACCAGGAATCCCAATTAAATAGAAAATGGTAGAGAGGAGGGTGAGGTGGGTCTATGTAGGATGCCACATCATTTCCCTTCAATCCACCTCAAACTTGAAACACAAAGACCAAGGCTTCTTAAATGGGTAAGGTGAGGATATGAAAAATTGCATTTAACACACAAACCTCCACTCAATACTTCCAAGAACATAATTAAGACGGTTTGTAAGAAAGTGCAATTATTTACATATTTTTCCTTCAAAAACCTATAATGAGGGCTAATTTTTACCCCTTGCTTCATAGGTAAGGTTGGTAGGTGAGTTTAAGAGGAATGGGACATGTATAACTTGTCCCAAAAGCATTTACAAATAAATAAAATCCATCTAAAATCCATAAGGTAACCAAGAATATCTACCACATTCAATTCCCACTTGGTCACATCTCCTAATCAACATAATCTACAAGGTTAGTTAAATTAAACAAGGTCACACTCAAAGCACAAAAAATGAGATTACATCAAAATTAAATAAAATCCCATTCACAACTAAAATAAATAAATAAATGGAAATACAAGATTCACCCATGGTTACATGTGAGGTTTCTCCCCCATGGAGAAATCCTAACAATTACTAAAAGACAGATGACAACACACACACACACACACCTTCAAAGGTGACCTTGTTGTAAACATCTAATATAGTTCCATGGTCAGTCTCATAGTCCCTTCTTGTTTATTTTGATTTTAAATTTCTTGCAGCCGAACAAAAAAATACTAACTTCAGCCTCAAGGCCACATCAATGTGTTATGGAAATAAAACACATATAAAGTTTCCATTATATGATCCTCAACATACACCATAGTTATGAAATTATGACATAAATTAATGATTTATAATTACTAATGATCACAACTCCTATTTCATGAAAACCATGAAATTCATATACTTTGTTGATCATCTAATATCATCACATAATTAATAAAACAACAATATCAAATAACACATGGTTAGTTAAATCATCTAAACGTAATCGTAACTGATAAAAATCCACAATGTCAGTATATGATTAAAGCAACACTAATCAAGGTGTGCTCCAATATATAAAAATTTTAATAAGGCATTTGTATTATCCGTGACAAGGGTCAAACCACAGTAATCATTAAATATCCATATAGTCTATCAACATACTAACCTGAGTACTATATCCATATCCATTCCTCTAAGCAGCTAATAAACATAATAAAGGCAGACATAAGTGTCAAAGAGGAGTGCGCACCGCAGGTTGCATCAACTATGAATACAATGTATAGGAGAGGGGATTCTATTCTATTCTATCCACACATATTATTACATTTCTACATTCTAGATACAACCCACTATAATTGGTGTAAATTGCAAAAGGGCATCCTAGGGAATCATTTCTACGCACACACATGCAAGAAGTACATGGAATCTGAGATGTAGTGTAGTGATCGGTCATAAGTTCACTCTTTGGGTGACCAAAAGGGTCAATCCAGCTCCATATCATGTATTTTAATTTTTAGAGCTCATGTGGTTTGTGGGTATGTGCAGGGGTACTTCTTTCTTACAGGTTGTAGGTACCTTTAGTATTTAAAGAAAAAATATCACGTGACCAAAAGGAATCACCAATGAAATCCTTGTGATGCAAAATAAAACATATCTTGAGCTCGAGCACTAGACACCAATGCCCAGATCTATTCACCAATGTCCAGATGGCTCTTCCCTATAATGAGAATCCCTATCTTGCTTTTTTTATGAGTTCCATATTTTATAGTGAATATTTAAGACACTTTTTTTAGTATATTCAACACTCACACCTTTGTAGATCACTTATTTCCCAGACATAAATCAACTAAGTCCATCTATATCTCATTCTCGCTTATGGTTTTATGCTTTGCATACTTATTTTCTTGTGTCATTATTATATTCTAGAATTTATACATTACTCAATAAAATATTTACTCTTTAATCTATAATGAATTAATTAAGTCTAATAAAATGAAATATAATAGAAGTCTAGTAAAATTAAAGCATGATTTTGTCCATGAATTATTTATTTATTTATTTATTTGGAATATCCTAAGAATAGGAACTAAACAAAACATAATAATGTTTTTCTGTTTTAAAACAAAAAAACTAATGCATTCACTATGCTAAACTCTATCTTTTTCTAGGAAATGGATGGATCAGAATTAATTGATTCTCTAACTTTCGATTCCATATTATGGATTCTATGAATATAGATTTGCATTTCAAATATATTTAAAACAAAAAAAAAGAAGAGAAAATACCTCATCAACTTTGTAACCTTGGCTTCGATATTGGATGTTGAGATTTAGGGAAACATGCATGTAATAAACTAAAATATAGAAGCATGAGCAAGTAGATATTAAATATAAAATAGATGCAGAATAATATTGACATAGTACATAAACTAGGAAAATTATTTCAATAAAAAACCAATAGAGTATCACTTATTATATTATTTTGAAAAATTTAATTATACTAAAACCACCATTAAAAGATCCAATGTTTAATTATTCAGTCTTGACAAAAACTACTTTGAAAATGAGATAATGAACTTTAATTACTAAAGCACATCCTATAATTAATTTTTCTTAAAACTAAATCTAAAGCCTCATACAATACATTAAAGCAGAATCAAAATTTGACTCAACCTAAAAAGCTATTTAAAACTTAGAACTAAATAAGGCATCGATTATTAATTTAAATATAGGCTCCGAAAATTGTTCAAAATAAACCCCTAGAAAATCTTCACTACTTACATGAATATGAGACATATCCAACAAAATACCATGTACTTATAGTGTTGGTCTTACAGAGTGTATTCACTAATATAGAAAACAATCATGAATTTTTTAGGAAATTATGGAAAATAAAAATTATCGAAGTCAACTGCCATGTCTAGTTTTAGATGGATTCATCTTCTTGATTATGAGAATATAGAGTTCCGGTGTAGATTATGTCACTAAACTGGTCACCTGAAAGAGACTTGCATGCTAAATAAGTCTTAAAAAAAGAAAAAAATTACTAATCCATGGCCTAAAGGTTGGCGGCCATTTTCAGTGTATCTAAAAGTCAACACATGCTCTTTTCCTGAAAATTATGAAAATATGAGTGTTGAGGTTCCCCTCGCTGGCATTCGTACTAAACGGTTGCATGTCTCTAAGTATTATAGTTCTGACCTAAGTCAGGATAGCCCTTGCCCAGTCTCTCTACTTGCATTGGCTCCCTCGTAGGCATCGTGTACTTTTCTCATGAAATATAACAAAAATAAGGGGCTTTTTGTCGCTCCAACCTCTCAAGGGTCCTTCGGTTTTCCTAGTCCTTATGATCCTTCATCGTTGGATGGTTTACATTTAGTTGTTTTTTATGCTTTCCTAGGCATGACCTAGTTTGTTTTAGGCTTTAAGGCATGCTCTCATACCACCCATATTTTTTGTTGAGAGAATCTTGTATCATGTTACATTTAATACAATATAAGATACTTTTCATTAAAAAAAGGGCATGTCCTCATGTTCCATGTATAACCATTTACTTGCAGTATTGGGAGGTATATACTGATTTACCTAGATTTACATCCAACCCTTCCATCTAATGGCCATGGATAAACTATGGAAATGGAAACACCCAATAAAATCATGTTTCGTAAATCAAATTTCATAGGTGATGTACATGGGGTGGTTATGACTAGTTAAACGCTTCATAGTGGTGTGTAAAAGATGTAAAATTTCTATAAAGATCTATTTGGGAAATTCTTCAAGAATCTAAAAAGGTTATTTATAATATTTCCTTGATATTCACATCCATATATATACATTAAATATATCCTTAATATAGGAATAGGAGGTAAAAATATTGTGAGTATTAGTGGGAAATGTGAAAATTCTATTGCAGTCATTGATTATTAATCTCATGTCTTTAAATATTATTTAACTGCCGAAAACTAATTCAAAGCTAATATCGAAAAATAACACAAATGCAAATTCAGTAGTAAAAATATGGAAAGAAATGCGTAACACAAAGAACACAATATTTTCAGACGAATTTTCCGTGGAAAAATCCCTAAGGGAAAACCAATTCTACAAATGACGAATTATATTAACTTCAACAAATTAAGAGATAAAAATATTCCTTGCCTCTTACTGGTAGAACTCCAACAATCTCCCACCTTCTCCCATTTATATTCCCCGACTGTTATCCCTAATGCTATCACTGCGTCCTTGCTAACACTTCAATACTATTTGCTATCACTGCAAACTTACAAGCTCATTTGCTAGCACTACAAATGCTTCTCCAAACTTGTGTTCTTCAAGTGCTCAATGACCTCCTTTTATACTACTCTCATTGGTAAACCAATGGCCGAGATCGATTCTCAATCGATGGCTGAGATACATAAAAACTTAACATTCATAACAAATAGGTTGCAAGGTGTCACTAAAGGAAATCAAAAATTAGAAAATAATTAATTCATACTCAACAATAAGATAACTATTATCTAATTTTAGCAAATGGACAAACAACTGTCCAAGCTAACAAAATAACACTCCCTCTTAGTGAGGAAGCTATTCTGCATGACACCCATCTTATCTCTAAAGAAGATAAATTTTTCCTTCCCTAATGCCTTAGTCAGAATGTCTACTACCTACTCCTTTGTAGGTATGTATTATAGCTAAACAATACCTCGTTGTACACAATCACTGATGAACAGATACTTGATATCTATATGTTTAGACCTATCATGAAACACTGGATTCTTACACAACTTGATGCAACTCTGATTGTTGCAGTGTATCATAGTTGTAATGCCCCGCCTTGTCGCCCTTAACCAATGAAGTGTGGATTCTGCCTTTGCACCTGGTTTTCGATGCAAGAGTGTACTCCTCCAGTTTCTAATATGTCCCTAGAGGTATCGGATCCAAGTCGTCTTATCTCACTAAAGCGTTGACGACCTTCATGGTCGCTATTTTTTCTGAAGTTATTTAATTTTATTTTCTTTTCTTTGTTTTGGTTGGATAATGGCAATGAGGAGATCAATAAACAAATTCAAACAAAATATATAGATTAATTAAATATTGTTTAACTTGACCGAATCAAATAACTAAATGGAGATAGTTTATTAAACAAAAGTAAAATTTAATAGCAAGTAAGACAATATTTATATATGTACATTTTTTAAATAGAATATTATTAAAATGCATACATTTACATAATGGAAAATGTTGCGGTGGGTGGGCCGAAGGGTATCTTCCTTCCCTGCCACACAATACTGGAAGATAATTATTTTTTTGGCTGTGAGTGTGAGGTGACTCCTCCCCCAACATCCCTTTCAGACTTGACTCTTTCCTTGCATGAGAATACAAGCGATCTTTTAAGATCCAGAAGCCATATCTAATCTGACCCGAGTTAATGTGAGGAGTGGTTGGATAGTGGTTGGATATATCTTCCCTCTCTGCATCCTAGGACTCCATCCCCCCCCTTGCTGGCTCAAAAATGATTTTTTAGGATTTGTATTTTTTGGAGGACAGACTGTTTTTGTTTTATTTTTCTAAGAAATAAATTCTTCCTACCTATTGTTGGTGTGGAGGATGATGATGGGGATCTATGGAAGTGCCGTTGCAATTATTGTGATGTTAATGGGATCCATAGACTATGGCGTTTTAGAAGACACGAACAGGGTTTTCAGTCCATGCTCGGATTCATTGGTGCAGAAGAAGGATGGATTTACGTTTGGTATAGCCTTCACGGATAGGGACTTCCTTCTACATCGACACACAAGCGAGGACCAAGCTAGAGCTCTCGCCCTGTGATATGCATTTGGCGTTGTCATCTAAAGCATCTCAGTTGGCTGTATTCAAGCCCCAGGGTCGACAAGATTTCCCTCCTCACTATCAACACCTCCACCGGCTCCTTCTCTCCGTAGAAGAGGAACAAGTGACCGCTTTGTGCAGAAGGAATGTCTAGCTAGGAACTGTGGTTCTCTTTTGAAGCATTCTGGCTCATGGAATTTTAATGTGTGCATGGAACAATCTTGCTATTTTCTTGTTGTTTCAGACAGTGGTGGTGTTTTTTTTTTTATGGAGCTTCAAGCTAGTGAAGTAGACATATTACCTCCATTTCCCCGGGGCATTGTGAGGTGTGTTCTTGTCGGTGGATCCATAGTAGATACCTGCCACAGTTTTCATCCAAGTTGTAGGCACGTTTCAGTAAGGAAGAAGCCTTTTTAAGCGCCTCTAACAAGCAGGTTATCCAACTATGATGTTATCTGTTCAGTATCGATTGCATCCTCAATTCAGGATTCTCCTTCAAGGTGACAAATCACACCCACGGGCACAGGAGATCTATGCAATGTTGGAGAAAATGTCTTGGGAGATGAAGATAGCAGGATATTTTTTCAGATGCAGATCATGTACTGAGTTTGTATCTTCAAAATCGATTATGTGATAGTGAGGGTGTTACCAACAGACCTGATGAAATTTATTTACAAATATTCTCTATTGAGATCTTACTTGTTATACGATGTAACTCATGGAAGAGAACCTCATAGATGCCGATCTGTTTCATATCAAAATATTCATGAAACACAATTTGCTTTTCCATAATATGAGCTTCTTCAATGAGTCACCAGGTTAGCAGGCATAAAGTTTCCTGTTGGAATTATCACACCTTACAAGCTACAGCTGTAATGTTTGCACCAAGAGTTTGATGTTTTCCTCAAATTTGATGAAGGAAAAGGTTTATTTATCATTACGGTAGATGCCTTTCAGAGCCAGGAGCATGATGTAATCATTATGTCTTGTGTCTGAGCTTCAAATCATGGGGTTGGCCTTGTAGCTGTTTTTCACCGCATGAATGTGGCACTAGCACGAGCTCGCAGAGCACTTTACGTTAAGGGCAAGTAGCTGCATTGAAACAATCAGATGCATATTGAGATGGCGTTTTAAACCAGGCATGTTAAACCTGCCCCTTGCAATCTTCTGCTACCCTTTTATTATGTCATGAATTGAAGGTCCTTCTATTTTCTTATATGTTATAGCATTCAGAATGGGCTTCTGCTTTTTCCTTGTGAATCGACCCAGATTGAAGGAAAGGAAGGACTGTTGGGAGTTGTTTGTTTTTCTTACCCTGATAGCAACTGTGATAGCATGTATACATTCCTTTCTGCCTCATTTTTTTTCTTTTCGACATAAAAGAGTAATTGCTATGTGATAGCAAAATAATGGTTGAATTTTTATACTGTGGGTGTTAGATCTTTAACCTAGGTGTTTCCTGCTTAATTCTTCAATTCAGGTGACGTTTAGAGACAATAGTGAACAATGGCTGTTGGGTTCGATTTCTAAACCAGCAGTACCAGATATAAACTTGAGCCATGAATAACATTAGTGGATATTTGTAGATTTGTTGACTCATGGCCAGTTTTAGGCTCAGTGTTGTTTTTATCTTGGTAAAAGCTTTTCTTGGGTTGAATCTGTGTGTAGACATCACATAGGGAGCATGATGTTTTCTTAGAGGCCTACGTGAGTGGAATATCGATTGCTCAATACAGATCCTATGACGTGAGTCACTGTATCATAAGATAAAAGAGTTCAATCGAACTTTGTAGTAGCAGATGTTTTCCTTGGAGCGACTATGAGGATAGGTCGAGTAGACAGTCATGAAATATATGGGTATGCCCAAGCTATTCATATGTTGTTTTAGAGACGGAAGAGAAGGCATAGTTCATAGGAAGAGTATTTTGCTTTGTATTCCTCCTTCGCTGACTGTTAACCTTGTGATTGGTGACTCGAGTTGGGTCACGGTAGAGGATCTTGTGTCGATTCACTTATATTTTCAACAGACTACCCCTTGCTTGTTTAAAATTCAAGTATCGAATGAAATGGGTTTCTATTAAATCCATTTTGTAGCTTAGTAAACCTTCAAAAATTCAGGTAGGGACTTTCTGAGTAAGTGTTGACTGAGGCATGTATGAAAATAGGATGGTTACCTTTCTTCGAATTGGGTTCGACTTGTATAAAAATGGAAAAGGTAGGAATCGACTCAGTTACATATTTTAGTGAGCTAAGTCCTTAACTCTTACAACAATCATACGAGTGGTGGATTACGGGTTTATTACTGTTTATGTGATGTAAGATAATAACAACCTTTGGTGAAAAGACTTCTTCTTGATCCTTGCTTGTGTAATCCACCTATAGTTGTTGAATGTAATTTAGTTGGATAGAATCTAATTTATTTAACTTCTTGAAGAAAAATAATTAGGTTCGGTGAGAATTACTTGGTATTTTGAATCTTCAGATTCAGTTTTTGTGTTGTGAGTATTATATGTATGTTGGTTTATTCAATCAAGTGAAGTTAACTTTAATCTTTGACTGATTTGTGTTCATATATGGTTGGGGCCTTTATTCTTCCTAAAACAAGGATGTGTGTTAATGCAGTCTTGTTACCAAGCAATTTTGAATATGTTAAGTCATTTGTCTAATCCTTATCTTTTTTTTTGGTTAATAATATTAGAATGATGTTTGGGTGTTAGATTTCAATCACGTAATCCATAGGATTACATGACTAAAATCTCAATATTATCAGTCTTTGTTGTCTTCACTAATAAGGTCTCACCTTGATTGTCTTTGGAATATCTCTCTCACTTGAATATTGGGATCCCTCCTTGTTGGCTGGTATAAATCTCTTCATCTTGCGAAACATATGGATTAGTGGTTTGTGATTGATCCATTCTTGGGTTTAGAATTTTTACTTTCATGATATTATAAAATGTTAGCCTACTATTGCAATGGGTAGTCTTAACATGCTCAGTTCTAGCGAACTGACTCTAGTTAATATTTGTGCAGATGGATTATGCGAGTAGACTAGAGGAAAAGAGTGTTAAAGGTTCATCTGTACAATTTATGAAGTTCCTTGTGAAAATTTCCAATGTGTTGTAAATTGTGTAACATTGCTTGCAAAGAGAGTTTATATGACATCTTGCCTGGAATTGTTTGGACAATTACGTGAAGAAGTAGTTTTGTCCTTTTTTGTAATTTGGTTGGTAACTCTTCTTAGTGAGAAATTTTATTCAATCGTTTCACTAGCATAAGCATTGTAAAACTTTGATCTTGAGAATTAAGTGTTAAATTAAATCCTCTCTAATACTTTGTATTGATGGGTTATATTTAAGTTTTAATGGGGTGGCTTTTCCTTACAGAAGTTACCTAAAAGTTTTGTTCAAAGAAATATGTTGTGCTTTAGATCCCCTTGAAAAAAAACAATGCCTTAAGTAATCAAGAGTGAGACTATCCTTGCAAAGTGATTTTATATAACATGTTATCCCTAACTGAACTAGTAAACACTACTCTTTTTGGAGAACGCTAAAGACAAGCTTAAAGGAAAACAATGGTTAGTTTCTAATAAGATTTAACAAGTAAGAGAATTTTTTTTTGAAACCACTCAATTTATCTCTCAGCCTATTTAAAATTAAGTGGCTTCCTCTTGATAATCTCTTTCGGTGAAGCCTAACTAAGAGCGCTAATAACTACGCATAAAACCTCAAGCTTCAATTAAATCTTAGTAAGAGCTAATGACATCTTAAGGGTGAACTCTTTTGACCTTCTTCCTTTAACTTTATCCAGGGTACCTTGTAATTTTCTCTTAAGTTTGTTGAACGTGAACCGATGTTGTCATAAGGGCATGAACGAGTTCTAGTAACGTAAGTTTGAATAGATGGCCCTGTGGAATTAAATTACCATCTTTATCAAATAAATATATAAAACAAATAATTGTTATAAAGGAGAAGACTTTAAGTGAACTACTCTACAGTGTGTAAGAACATAACTCAGTTGGTAAGATGATTTGTGCGAATCATATATTGAATCCTTCTGAAAACTTAAGTCATGAGTTAAAGGGTGTCTTATCAAAATAAATAACCTCCAATCATTTCTTACTGTGGCTTGCCCTAGCTATGAGAGTGTCTTGTGGTTGGGCTTCTATGTTATTCTGTAAAAAAAAAAAAAAGAAAAAAGAAAAAGTATATTATCCTTTTGGGTGTGAACGTTTCCATGCTGACCTTGTGGTCATCCCTATAACAAGTGGTTCCCAGAGTTGATTGTAACCTTGTGACGACATGTTGTGTCGTGTTTTGTGTCAAAGCAAGTCAAAAAAAAAAATCTTGTCTTTTATTGTGTTGTCCGTGTGAATTTTTTTTGGGTTGTTACAATAGTAGTCTTAATCTTCCTACCAAACAATTCCACTAGAAAATTCCGAAGCCATATAACTTCACATGTCGTCATGCTAGCTGCAATGTATTCTTCTTCTGATGAACTCAAAGCCACAAACTTCTGCTTCCTGCTGAACCAAGAACCAACTCCTGATCCTAAAACGAAACAACACCCTGAAGTGCTCCTTTTGTCTACTGTACTGCCTACCCAATATGTGTCAGTATAGCCTATCAACTTGATTCCTTCACCTCGAGAATATCTAATCCCGTACTCAACTGAACCACACAAATAATGCAACACATTTTTAGTCCACTTGTTTAATGCACTCTCTTTGGCTTAACCATGAAATGACTAAGAG
Organism: Taxus chinensis; assembly: GCA_019776745.2. Lineage (NCBI taxonomy): Eukaryota > Viridiplantae > Streptophyta > Pinopsida > Cupressales > Taxaceae > Taxus > Taxus chinensis. The sequence goes on from CM034155.1 coordinate 303,397,671, forward strand.
AGTTTACTGCAAATGCTATATCTGGCCTGATGTTGACCAAATACATGAGCGAACCAATTAACTGCCTGTATAAGGTGGGATCTACATATTTGTCCTTAGATGTATCTACCTTCCTCCAATTAGTGATCATAGGTGTAGACATGGCTTTGTAATCCTCCATCTTGAATCTCTTCAAGATTTTAGTGCAATATTTCCCTTGACCAAGGAAAATCTCTCCATCTGTCTGCCACACCTCCATGCCTAGAAAATAGTGCATGAGTCCCAAGTCCTTCATCGTAAACTCTTCTACAAGGTCCCTCTTGCACTCCTCTATGAGCCCTAGTGTACCTGTAAGAAACAAGTCATCTACATATAGAACAATAATGAGAGCCTCACCCCCAACCACCAAGTAGTAGAGGTTACCATCTGCCTCACTCTTCACAAAGCCCATTTCTTACAAGTATGTATCAATGCACTCATACCACACTCTAGGAGCCTGCTTGAGTCCATACAAGGCTTTCTTCAATCTGAACACGTGGGACTCTTTGTTGTGTGCTACAAAGCCTTCTAGTTGTTCTATGTATACCTCCTCCTTCAATTCACCATTGAGGAATGTTATCTTAACATCCATTTGGTGGATCTTCCATCCCAGCCGCATTGCAAATGAGATTACAACTCATATAGAAGTAATCTGGCCACTAGAGAAAATGTCTCTTCATAGTCTATTCCCTCCTTCTGAGAGAACCCGTTTGCCAGAAAACCTTTTCTTGTATTTCTCGATGCTACCATCTGCACCGTGCTTTATCTTGAAGATCCAGCGTGATTCCAACTACTACCCTATCTTTTGGTCTAGGCACTACCTCCCACACATCATTATGCATTATTGAAGTATATTCCTCAACCATAACATCTTGCCATACCTGATGTTGTGCAACCTCTTGATAGCTGTAAGGTTTACTATCTAGCAATTGGCTGAATAATGCCACATAGTCATTGAACTTGGCTAGTTCTTTCCTCTATCTCGTACTCTTCCTATGAGCTCCCATAAACTCTTGAGTATCCCTTCGTGTGTTTTGAACCTCACGGTTCATGTTGCCTACTGTAGAGGATAAATTATCAACCTCTAAATCTTCTAGATGCATATCCTACTGCACCAGTTGCTCCATACTCTGTGAGTCTTCACTACTTGAGTCTATGCTTGTACTAGTAACTGTACTTGATCTTTTCTTCCCTTGACTTGGATTTGGAGATTTTTTTGGCTGCTCACTTTGATCATTTGCTGGAAAATCTTTGGACCTTCTAAACACTTTGTCCTCCATGAACTTGACATCACATCTGACAATAATTCTTCTAGTCCCTGGAATAAAAATCCTATATACCTTTGAAGTTTCACTGTACCCAACAAGGTACCCCTTCTCTACAGTCTGATCTAACTTGGTATGTGTATCTTCTGGAATATGACAATATGCTAAACTCCCAAATATTCTAAAGTGACCTACATTTTTCTTCTTCCCTGTCAAAGCTTCCTCTGGTGTCATCTTCCATAGTACCTTGTGTGGAACCCTATTCTAAATGTGAACTACTGTACTACATGCCTCTGCCCATAAATAGTGGGGCATGTCCTATTCATATAGCATAGCCCTTGCTGCCCTTGATATAGAATGGTTCTTCCTCTCAGCAACTCCATTTTGCTGTGGATTTTAAGGAACCGTACACTCTCTCTTGATTCCTTCTCTGCTACACAAATCCTAGAAGTCATTTCCTTTGTATTCACCTCCATTATCTGACCAAAGAACCTTTATCTTCCTTTCTATCGAGTTCTTCGCAAGAGCCTTGAACTCTTGGAAGTAACTAAAAACCTCATCCTTGGTCTTCAAGAAGTATATCCAGGTCTTCTTGGAGAAATCATCAATAAATGTAACATAGTAGACATATCCTCTGAGAGACTTTGTCGACATTGGTCCACATACATCTGAATGTACTAGATCAAGAACACTCTTAGATCTATTGTCACTCCTTGGAAAAGATGCTTTTTCTAAATTCCCCAACACACATCCCTTACATACATCATCATGATCTGTGCTCACCTTTGGAACACTTGTCACTATCTCATGAAGCAATTTAAGTGCTCCATGATGAATATGGCCCATCCTCCTATGTCATAGCTCTCCAAGATCTCTAGGATTAATGTTGCTCATAAGTTCCTTAGGAGTATCAAACTGTAATTTATGAAGGAAACCACTCCTAACTCCAATAGTTATGGGTGATTTCCAATCCTTGTGCTTAATCAACACATGTGTCCCTCTAAAAAGTACATTATACCCTTTATCCTTAAGAATAGATACATAAATCAAATTCATACCTAAGCCTGGCACATGCAATACATCATGAAGTGGAACTATCTTTCCATTCTCCCTTCAAAACTAAACAGTCCCTTTCCGAACTGGGTTGAGCTTGGACAAGTTCCCCATACAAATATGGATATTGGTGTCCTCCTCCTGGTAACTGGAGAAGTACTCGCTAACTCCTGTCATATGAAATGATGCCCCACTATCTATATACCAAACAAACTATGAAGTTGAGCTTACCATACAAGCTATGAGTGTAAAGTCATCCTCCAATCTCCTAGAGAGCTCCTCTGCACTTGCTGAAGCAGCCACTTGGTTCTTGCCCTTCCTATCATTCTTCTTTCCTTTACGGGTAGTTACTAACATATTGGCGAAACTCGTGACAGCCATAGCACTTGACCTTAGACATGTCCTTCTTCTTCTCACTTTGAGAATTTGATCCTTTGCTAAATCCCTTCTTTGCTTTCCCATTTCCCACCAGGGAAACGTTTTCTTGTTCTCCCTAACTTTTCTGAATCTTGTTGGCCCCATTGACAAGACTTAGTCTAAACTCCTCCTGAGTGAAATCAGTCCATAGTCGATCCCAACTCGGTAAGGTGTATCGTCCACTAACAAATTGAACAACAACATCCCACTGTTTAGTACACCCATTTAGGGCTATTATTACTAGCTCATCATCATATGGCTTATCTCCAATAGGTGTTAACTCATCCTTGATGAGTCTAAGCCTGGGGAGGTAACTTGTAATGTCTTCTCCCTTGTTCATCTGGGTATTCTTTAACTTTTCTCTGAGAATCAGCTTCAGGTTAGTGGTAACATTCTAGTACAGATTCATAATGGCATCCCACATCTTCTTCACCATATATAACTCAGAGATGTGTGGAACTATATGATCCTTGACACCATCAAGGACAATCCTCCTCACCTTGGCATCCTCTTTCTTGTATGTTGCAAGTTGTGTTGCGTCTGTAGGTACAATTACAATAGTGGTAACATAATCCTTTATACCATTCTCTTCCAACAATAAAGAAAGTTTGGCCTTCCAGACACCAAAATTTGAGGCACCATCTAATCTGTCATGATCTGTCAAACTACCTGAAGCAATCTCAAAGGATAAAAGTAAAACGAATTTAAAGAGATCAAAATAGGTTATAAAAACACTCAATTTCTTTTCTAGGGAAAACATTTTCCACCCTTAACACTACTCTGATACCATGTGAAAATTTTATTGCAGTCACTGATTATTAATCTCCAATCTTTAAAGATTATTTAACTGTTGAAAACTAATTTACAACTAATATTGAAAAATAACACAACTGCAACTTCACTAATAAAAATATGGAAAGAAATGCGTAACACAAAAAACACAATATTTTTAGACAAATTGTCCCTAGAAAAACCTTAAAGGGAAAACCAGTTCTACAGATGAGGAATTATATTAACTTTAGCAAATTAAGAGATACAAAGATTCCTTGCCTCTTACTGGTAGAACTCTGACAATCTCCCAACTTCTCCTGCTGATATTCCCCCACTGTTATCCCCAACGCTATCACTGCACCCTTGCTAACACTGCAAGACTGTTTGTTATCACTGCAAACTTACAAACTCATTTGCTAGCACTACAAATGCTTCTCCAAACTTGTGTTCTCCAAATGCCCAATGACGTTCTTTTATACTACTCTCATTAGTAAACCAACGGTTGAGATCGATTCTCAATCGATGGCTGAGATACATTACAACTTAACAACCATAACAAATAGGTTGCAAGGTGTCACTAAAGGAAATAAAAAATTAGAAAATAATTAATTCATACTCAACAATAAGATAACTATTATCTAATCTTAGCAAATGGCCAAACAACTGTCCAAGCTAACAAACTAACAATTTGCAATCGTATAATATTTATAGATCCATACAAAAATATATGTTGTTATGATTTTCACAATACTAGCACATCCCTTTCTTTGGTAAATAACATTTGTATTAACTACATCACATATGACAATTCTTTAAATGGAAAAGCTAAAATGATTGGGTTGGATACCTAGTAAACTAACATTTGGCTGTAATTTTATATAGTTATATAGTGCCACTATCATATATATACTCATGCTTTGAGTAAGCTGACAAAATCCATCCTCTATGAGAATATGTTTTCATAAATACTTTATTAATTGCCACAATCAATTTAATATGAAGAATTTTTATAGCATCATTCAGGCTTCCACATTTATGGTAATACACTCATAGGATGGAGCCTAAATCTTGATTTCTATAGTCTACTTGGAAATGTCGTAATGTCATGAGCACCATTGCATCATGTTGTCTGGTACATCAGGATTCAAGTTGTATTACATAGATTGGTTAGTTACATATGTGTCTTTTTCACAGGGGTCTTTCAGAAGCATATATTCGACAGAAGGCATTATACTAATATAAGCCTTAGCACAAACTAGGCTTTTCTAGGGCTCCACAGTTCAGGGGGATGTATAATCTAAAAATTTACTTTTTTTTAGTTAATTTTAAAATTTAACTTTAAAATAATTTATTGTGCAAGATTTAGTCCAATTCTTTAAACTTCTCACTTTATACCCAATCCAATTCATTGTATCGTTCAATTTCACATACACATAATTGGCACATATTTATAAGCACATATGATCTTAAGTTGAAAGTATTGATTACCCATTATCTCTGATATAGCTCCAGATTATGTAGGTGTGTATATTGTTTTCATTCTAAAAGGTTAATGTTTCGTCTCTAATAATGTCATTGTTGTATCTAGTAAAGGTGAGTATAATTGAAGGAAAAAAGGCACAATGCTTAATTTTCTATTCTTAATTTTTTTGGGAGTACAAAGTTTGTCTAACTAAAATTTTGTTATGAGAATGGAAAAACATAGGCCTGGTCACGTAGAGGATATGACTCTTCACAAGAGACAAATATTGCAGAGCTACATAAAGTTTTTGTTTCTTTGCAACAGAAATGGTGCTTTACTTTCAGGATAGAGTAATCACTGTAACAACTACTCAAAATAGAAGATAAAATTAGGAAAGACGAATTTATAGTTGTCGTTTACCCGGAGAATGGTGTTGGAAATGTTGTAATGTAGATAGTACAAGTGCTCAAACGAATTAGATGCATAATTAATCCAGCTAAATATTTTTCATCCTTATGAAGCACCTCCTAATTTTTAATATCTTTCTTATTATTATTTTTAGTATGACCATGATGTAAATTTAAAAATAAAAGAATATAGACAGTATGTTTATTTATCTTCTCAGTGGACAATTTAAATCATATCTAACTAAATTTGTGAAGACAGATCCAAATCAAACTTATTTGCCTAGGGTAGCTCCCAACCTTTAATTGCCTAGACATAAAGGTTGGTACATTTATCTAGGTGGAATTAATAGGGCCGTGAAAATATTTGTAAATGGATTTAACTCCCATAGCAAAATACTTATGTTAAGATTGCTACTAGTAACACATATGTTTATGATAGGAGATCGCCGCAACGTTATGTTAAGTCTCCAATTAGCTGAGATTCCATAACAGTGCTTTACAGTCACGTTAGTAAACTAGAGTCGCAAGGGACATAATGCACAACCTTCAACTATGCCTCAGGACGCCACTAAAGTTCATGAACAGTTGTCTTTGTTTTTCCACCATGGAACAAAAGCAAATACACAATCCTTAGCGCAATATCCCTGTCTACGTAGCACGGATTCTTCATGTAACATGTACATGTTTGTTTGAAACTTATATTAAAACATGTTATGCTAAGGCTTTCGAACATGTGAAGTGTAGTGGCTGATACTCAATGAAGGCAGAGATGGAATGAAATTGATTAAATATAAATTGGATTAAAATATCTAAAAAACAACAGGTCATATATACATTGAATATCTGTTTCAAACATTAGATAAGACCTATAGATAACCAACATGCCAGTTAGTGAAAACTGAAAATTCCATTCGAAGAGCATGAACTATACACAAATATTTACGACTGTAATATGCTTATTCTTATACCTGCATTATCTTGGAACCTTAAACCTAATCACCTGTTTACTTTTCAACTAAATGTTTGATAGGTCGATATAAAAATGTGGGTACTTCTAGAGAAATCATTTGAAATACATTTACACTTAAAATGGGTTACTTATTTGTAACAAAAGGTGGGTGCACCATCTTCACTCTTACAACTAGAGTGGTATGCAAATCATCAATTTCTTTTACATGGCATTGGTTTAAATCCTTTAAAATGAAACCTTGTATTATGAAATTTGTATTTCTTTTGTCTAATGTTGTCTTAGCTTTTCTAGACTCACTCAACTCTAGTAACTTGTTTACCTATAGAAAAATATGCAACCTCTCATTATCTATTTCTTTCGTATGAGCATTTAGGATCCTGGATCCATGTCTGTACACTGATTTCTCTTAGTGATAACTAGGTCTGACGGTTGGAAAATGTAATAAAAATATCAATACACATGCGAGAAAATAAAGAAAGGTTTCAGATTTTAACAACATTAACGTACATTACTGAATTTTTTTCATAACTTTCCCTCAAGTATTAATTGTCTTTTTTTGCATTATGAGAGTTCAATGTTGGATTTTACAATGATCTCTATAGAGATACCTTGTATTTCTTGAGGTTCTTTATTTTGGAGAAGTTTTAGATTTTTAAGGATAAGGAAATTTGATTGAGAATTTCACTAATGTCTGTATCATACTCAAAGGTTCATCTTCAAGGTGAGGAAAAACCTTCTTCATTTGCAAATTGTTACATCAACTATGGGAATCTGGTTGTTGCATATACGCGAGTGGGGTATGTCAATCAGTGTCATCCCTTGCACATCATGTCCCAATAAATTAAACATCCTATGAGTTAAAGGAACAATATACATGCTTATAGTTACATAGGAATTTGCATTCAACATGCGCTCCATTTTATTTTTTTTTAAATCATTTTAGAAAATGTCAATTTTGTTAGTTTTTAGATGCACAAAATAAAATCTTTTAATTGTCTTTAAATATTAAATTTGGTCTTGTAAACTACACTAATTGCAAGCTATGAATAAAAAGAGATAACATCCTACAAGCATATGTTATATTGGGAACTATGCAATAGATCATATGATCATCCACTTGATAAAATCATGTAATGAAGCTTACATTTTTTCAAATGTCACTTGTAGCTTACAAGTGACTTGGTAGAAATGCATGAGAAATGAAGACAAAATATTGTTGGACATGCCAACAGTTATACAAGATTCACCTCAAGATATGGAGGAACTTTGAAGTGCATGGGATTTTCAACTCTATGATCAATAGTTAAAAATATGTACTCATTTTTCAATGTCAGTGAAGACATTATGGAGCTTGTAATTGTTCTTCAAACAAAACTTTCGGATTGAATAAATCCCCTCATGTCACTGCTAGTAATGAAACTATAAAACTTGATCATTGAATACAATTTTCCCCTTATTTATCACTAATCTAAAATGGAAACTTACAAGTTAAATTAGACAATATTATATTAAAAATTTAGTGATATACCAATATATACATTTGATTTTGTTATTGGTAATATGTTTCAATTATAAACAACAAATATATACCTATCCGTAATTAGTGATATATATCAATATATACATTTGATTTCATTATGATGACACCAAGTAAGTCATTTGTAATGGACCATGGAGCCTTGTAATCTCATGCAACTATCGATCACATTGAATTTCATCAAGACAAGGTGTGCATATTGATTATATGATTATGAAAGAAATAATACAACTCGAGAGCTCTTTTGTTGTAGGTTAGGAATTTTTATACCTCCACTCATCTAAAACATACAGAATATAAATTGCACAAATTGCTGGAAAAGAACTTACATATATGAGCAGAGAGCCAATAAAATAATACATTTGCCGAGGAACTCGAGGAATGCACATAGAAATTTATGCCCTAGGTGAAGTTGGCCCAAGTTATTAAAAATTAGTTGACAACAACCCTCAAGGATTAATCGATCAACACTTCCAATAAATTTTGATTACCTTAATCATTCGACAGTCCCCACTGTTTGTTTACGACTGTTACGCCACCATCGATTCACTGTATTGATGGCCACTTACAAATTTAGATTCCTCAATCGTCATGTTACAAAGCATTCATCACAGTCTTGTAATATAAATTTGCAAAAAACATATAGACTTCCTTTAAGTTTGCAAATGCTTGAAAAACTCAATGCATTCTCACTTACGCTTTTGCCTCTGGTGAAGGGGTCAATCCCGCGTACCTCATTACCATTGCTACTCCGTGGCTACGGCAGCCACATGTTACACAATTTACTCTCACTACCATGTTTTTTCAGCTACAATAGCATGAAAAAATCTTTTCCTCAGCCCAATCATTGCAACAAATGGAGGCTAATTTATGAGTAAGTACCAACTCTTCCCAACTTGGTCCTGACAAAATGCTTTCTGTAAACAAACCTAGACATAGGAGCACCATCATTGCATGGGGATCATAACTCTGGCTTGCGTGGAATTTATTTTGTGCATTAAACCTTTCACATTAACATTAAGTCACATTCTCGTCCATTATAGGAGTTACATACAATGTCATAATTTAGAAACGATACGTTTAAGGAGTGTTAATGATTCCTACGTTATGATACACATATATCTAGTTTCCTATGTTTTTCACAGTAAACGACCTAATCCTCGATGATGCTCTAACATCATACTCTTTGTTGACATCGCAGAGAATTGTATGTCTTCTAGCTCAGAATGAGTACTTGTTGCCACCTTCTTTTGTTCCAGCCTCGTCTGCAATGTCGGCAACTATAGGTGTCTTTGGCTCCATGATTTGCATATGGTCTATCCGTGGCTTCATGCTTATAGTCTACTTGATTTTATCGTGATTAATTTGCTTTGTATGATCTTGTCCTTAGCTTCATGGTTGCTTGTCATTTATGTCAAACTTGCTTGACTGAATGATGTTTACAATCCATGGTTCTTACACTCCTCTCTTATACCTTCTCTATGATTGTCATAAACTGTACTTTCTCTGGTTTTTTATTAAGACTTTGAGATTCCATTATTGAATCATTTTTTACCCAAAAAGATAACTATAACACATTATTGTATGACAAGAAAACAAAGCTGAAACCTAAAAATAATAATTACCTTCCAAATACAGCAGCTGCAACCTCTATCTTGGACATATTTCTCCAGGTATAAATTGCAATGCAATAGATCAAAGCTTTACAGAGACGCGGCCTTATAACATCCCAGGGGCTTCTCGAATTTTACGTTCAAATATATTGTTTTACATGGTAGACGGCAACCAGAAAAACAAACAGTGGCATCTATTTGCATATTTTATTGTTAACACAATTATTAGATGTATTGTTCGATATTTTTTTTATGCAGAGCTCTATGTTGCATATTTTTTATTAAGTCAATTCTTAGTCAGCCTGCGATAAAGAGAAAGACAAGTCTTCCTAGCCATTAGTTGTTAACTCTTCGTGTGTGGCATCATTTTCCATGGGTTTTCCATGGTTTTATGGATTCCCTATACGGTCCAATACAAAAAACAGTTGAACAAGCAGAACAAAAAAATATAAAATTAGAAATTAAAATAATCTAAGCCATGTAGGACTTAAACAAGCTAATGATATTTTTTCCATTTAGTATAATAATGATAATAATTACTTCATAAGGTGTTTCTCATTGAAACGATGTTCGGTAGCTTTGACGGTTGTCAGATTTGTTGTGGCTGAGCTTTTTCCCTGGCTGTAAATTGAAATCGGACGGTCTTTCTTGACTGTTGAATTGGCAAATGAGAGTGAAGCACGACGATTGTGCTTGTTTGACATTTAATACGACGGAGGGGTTTTTCTTTTTGCTGTTGATCGTTGGATGCATGTATTTCTGCCTTGTTATTCGGTCTTGGCTATCCTATCTTCCTCGATGGTATGTCAAATTGTCTCCAGCGTTGCATTCACCTATCTCTCGGCTCGCTCGCCCTCCCTATCATCCCACCTGCCATCTTCTGCCCACCTCATTCGGCTTGTCCAGCCACCGTCGCTGTTACTCTACCAGTTAGCCCTTGTAACACCCACAATTTCGACATTCTAAAACCACATTAAAACAAACACAATTATCTCAAAAGTTGCGGCAATTTTTTTTTCACATATGGTTGCAAGGGTGTCAAACCCTAATGTACGTTAGGTTAATCTCCACCAATTAATTTCTACATTACAATTGATGGACTAGGTCTAAGTTAAAAGATTAAATATTCTTAATTTATCTCTAAGGTCAATTAAATAGAATACACTAGGAAGGTACCATGATTAGTTTACTTAGTTAAATGTTTTTCTTCTCAATTAACATTCTAACCCATACTTAATAAACATTATACTTAATTACTTTAGTTCCATTATCCTAATAGCTTTAATGTCTATTTCATTAATTTCTAAAACATACTAGGAACTAAATAAATGACTTTACACACAAGGGTATTTAAATGGCCCCATTCAATCACTTACACATACCTTTAAAATTATTTAGAAACACCCATAATAGTCATTCTGACCAAACAATAGTAGGGTTGATCCTCAAACCTTGAATCGATCCAATTATGGCCACAAGATCATAGGGTTCCAAACTAACCCTAAATATCCTTATGAATTCTTATTAAATCCTTTTCATTACCCTAGTCTCCTCATTTGGTCTATTTCCTTTTGTTTAATTTGTTGGTGGGAGAAATGGAAGCCATGGGAGCAAGGAAAAGAATAACCATGGAGGAATTTAGAAAATCAAGGTTAGCTTAGTTTAGGTTAGGGAATTATTATTATTGTATTGCCTTTCATTTGAAGATTATAGAGGTTTCCACTCCAAATCTGGAGTTGTTATAAAGTTAGTTCCGCTTTTAGTTTCCTACATGGGCAAAAACCTACTTCATATTTAATCCAAGAGATTGAATGTTTTAAAATACAAATATGAGGATTTACAAGTTTAGAACACTGAATTTATGCCTTTATTGCTTAATGGAGGTATCCTCCTTAACTTTACATGCTTAAATTTTAGTTAGACCAAGTTAAAATTTACACAGGTGCGGATTTCAATTTTTCCACCATCAGTGATAAGTCCGCCACCCAAAGCAAGGTAGTGCTCTTGGGACCTCCGTCCTCTTTGTGTGATGATTCACAAACCACTGCCTTGCCTGAGTAGCAGTTCAGACACATCCGTTCTGAATAGGGTGGCGGTTCTGTTGTTTTAAAAATAGATCCTTCAATTTCGAGATTTTTCAAAAAACACAATTCAGTAGAGTGTTTTAAAGATCATCCTTAGCTTCAATTGATGTTCCTAAAGTTTCCAGTTGAAGGGTTTGATCCATTTATTCATTTCATACTTAAAGTAATAAATGTAAAGGATCACCTATTTCAATAGTAACAAATAACAACTACAAGATCGTTTTCATTTCTTTCAACAAATTTTCTTTCAAGTTCCAAAGCGGAAATAAAACTAAATCTACCTCTAATGTTATTGTTTTTCCTTACAACAAAATGTAATATTTCAACATAATGATTTACTTAAAATTTATTGCATCTTTCCATTTCCACTACAACCATTTGTTCAAATATCTACTAACAAATTTGTTCCACATTCATGTTTTTCATGCATACACTATAATTATTTTACAACTTCTATGTTCTTTCTTTCCTTTTCACAATAATGTAACTTCAACAATGATAATAGAATTTCTTTTCCTTGAGCATAGCTAGTTTATATCAATGCAAAAAATTTACTTTCTCACAACACAATACAACTAACCTTTTTAAACATGACATTCATTTTTATCCATTCCTTTAGATACTACCATTTGAGGAGAAGGAAAATACACATTCCTTAATGAAATTTCTTCAAAATAATGATACAACTTGGTACATGAAACTTACAATGCAATATTTCTTTTATAAAAGTACAATACTAAAAGTATTTAAACTTAACTGGGAATAACAAGAAGGTTTTCTCACAAGGAAGGAATTCCTTTGGACATCAACAAATGCTCCAAGTTTCAAATCACCAACAAGAGCATGACCATGTCCTCACTTGATCATAACAAAACAAAATGGGGGAGAGAAAACACTCTCCACCCAATCAATAATCTAATGAGGAGAAGAAGCTATCCTCCTCATTGTCCCCCGAGCCACAACCACAATGCAATAAAGGATGGATCCAATTCATCGAAACTATTACAAATATTTGACATCACAATACAAATATTTCAAATCCATTTAAAAGAAAAGTCAACAGAAAATACAATCACAAGAAGGAAACTAACAAAATACACAAGGCTAGACAATGCAAGGCCAATAGAGCAAGGATTCATTGGGAGATCACTTATGCCTCCCAATGGGATTAGGTTACCACTTTAAAACCGATGAATATACATCATAAAACCCTTGAACATCTCTTATTCCTCTCTCATGATCCTCTTATGCCTCTCACATTATCTTATGCCTCCCTACAATATCTTATATCTCCCTCATAAAAACAAGTAAGAAATGCAAGAATTTCCTTGTCCAAGGTGGTGAACCCAACCCAACCCCCTCCAAAACATGAAATAAATCTTATGCCTCCCTACATATATTATCCCCATAGCCTTGTACTACACAAAAATTAGGAAATCTACCCAAGAACCCAACAAGCATACAAAAACACTCAACAACATACACATATACACAAATAAAAGAAAAGAATTAAATAAGAGTGTAGATCCCACCCTTCCATGGTAGAGCCTTATCCAACAGTCACACACCAAGATTCTTCAAGCCAAATCCAACACCGACAAGCTCCAAAAAAATTGAAAAAGCACTCCAAAATTCTCCAACTCCAAAATACAAGAGCAAAACTGAAATGAAGTAACCCCTAAACAAACAAAAGAACTTGCATAAATAGAAACTAGAGAGAGGAGGGTGAGGTGGCTCCATGTATGATGCCACATCACTTATCCTCAATCCCCCCTCACTCATCAAACCTCAACCCAAATTCACAATAAATTGGTGGTTGAGAGGAATGACAAACAATTTACACACACAATCCAAGCCCAGACCCCCTAAGGAAAAAAATTAAAACCTATGTAAGAAAAGTGCCATTAAATGTCACTTTTATCTTAAAAAACATAGAATGGTGTATATTTTTGACCCCCCCATCCATAGGTAGGGTTGGTATAAGATATTAAGAGGTGTGAGAAAAGCTTATCTTTTCTCACAAGCCTCCAAAAATGGCCCTTAAGCCTAAATCCGAATTTCCAAGGTAAGGTAGAGTCTACATCAATTAAAGTTACTTACACTCAACTTAAAAACATAGTAAAAAAACTAACAACTCTAATAAATGACTTCTTTTTTCACACCCCAAATCACTTAATATCATGATTAAATTACTAATTAAAATCACATTAATCAATAATGATAAAATAATACGCATCACAATTAAATCACATACTCTACAATAAATGAAAAAATAAAAATGGTAAAGGTGCACACAAGCCCATGGTCACAATTGAAGGTCATCCCCCCCATGGGGACCCCCTAAAAAAATTAAAACACACAAATCACAATCTAACACAAATTTCTATGTTTACCTTAGTTGTATCCATTTAGTATTGCATTGTGGTTGGTCTACAATTCCCCTTTTGATTGTTGTGATATAATTACATGCAAGACACACGATACCTCCTTTGGCGTTACAACCCTATGAAAATATCAAGGATAAAACATACTCATATTAATCAATAACCATCTTCATATAGGTAATTCATCATCTATAAGAACAATGTTATTATTTATCTAAAATTTAAACATCTCAATTATATCTTTTATAAGTTTCAACAAGATCACAAAATTACTTCAAAAGATAACTCCTACTCAATACGATGAGAATTTTGAATGTTAGTAATACATATATCAATAAAACATCATCATCATCAAATATAGTATGTTTCTCTATCTATTCAAGAATTTACACAATCATACTATGAATAGCAATCCAGCAAAATCATAATATATATATATATATCTATATCATGTAACATCATGCTAAACTAAAATGTTACAATAATATCCAGGTCCAAAGTTAACAGTAATCAAAATAAACATATAATAAGTGTTGAAGAGGAGTGGTCACTGCATATCCCTCACCTTAGATTTGAATTCCTCCTAGAAGTCACTCAGATAGATGTGGAAACTACACTCATAGAAACATAGCATTTTCCCGTGTAGCAATAGTCTCATCATACCTATCCCAATGGAATCATACCTAATCAATCTTTCAGCATTCAAGGCCCAGACTCCTTTGCTTTAAAATACAGATGGGCTCCACCATCATCTGTCCCTACTCCTGCACATGTAATGCAGTCCAATCCAATATATGAGAGGGATGTGGGATATATCTCATAAGAAGAGATATGTTAAATGCGTCATGCATGTGAGACAAGTTGGGTGACAAGGATAGATGATAAGCTAAGGAACCGATCCACCTTAGAATCTTGAATGGACCCTAAAATTTTGGAGACAACTTAGATCCTTTCCAGTAGTGGATAGGACTCTTATATGGTTTGACAAAAAGAACACATTCATTCCCACGTCATAGCTATAGTCGAATCTCCTCTGATCTGCATACTTTATTTGCTTGTCCTATGCCTCCTATAACATCTGACGAACCAAAGATACTTCCTCCTCCATGTCCTGTAAAAATGTTGTTCCAATAGATACTTTGTACTCAAGTGTATCCCAACTCAAAGGTTACCTACACTCTCTGCCATAAAATGTATGAAAAGGAACCATCCCAATAGAACTTGGAAAACTATTGTTGTAAGAAAACTCCACTAAATACAAGTACTCCTCCCACTTTTATTACTAATCCATGACGTACATCCGAAGCATGTCCTCTAAAATCTTGTTCACACACTCTATCTATCAATCTGGCTCAGGGTGATAAACTATAGTGAATTTGATCTTCGTCCCGAGAGCATGTTGTATGGTAATCCAGAAGTTTAATGTGTACAAAGGGTCGTAGTCATAAATTATCTTCTATGAAATCCCGTGCAGTCTAACAATATTATCCAGGTACACTCTCGCTACTATCCTAGTTCTATAGGTTGTCTTCTCCGGAGAAAAATGAGCAAATTTCATCAATCTATCTTGTTGGTACCCAAATTTGTTCTCCTTTTCAAACCAAGCAGCAACACAGATTCAACAGGGAGATTAGAGGTAGATAGATCATAAATGTATGTCATTTTGTAGCTAGAGAGAAATCTAGTTATCCCTTTATTACTTTGATTTGTGGAGAGATGGATAGCACCTTAAAAGGATATGAGCTGATCCTAACTATTTTAGGTTATGTCTTTTAACCAAGATAAGAGAACCTATTGTGTAACCTCTATTATTTGAAAGGAGCTACAAGTACCTTTCTTTTGCAAAAAATTTATGAAGAAATCCTTGGGGAAAATATGATCAATACACCAGATCTGACTCTCACGAGTTGTCACTTCCAGATCATTGAGATATTTTCACAAAAATGAAAAGGTTATTAAAGACATCTGATGCCGTGATCTATTCTGCATATTTTAGTATAAGGATTTTGGTCTTGTGTAGGTATACAGAGCAAAACCAGGGGTAGTATGGGTAGAATTAGTTGTTTTAAATATATTTTTTGGTGGGAGGGGAGACAGGATGGACTTGACTCACAAGATCCTTGAGAGATTATGTAAAATTAAAAGATTAAATCAACAAAATGCCATGAAAAATTTAACTTGTTTCTTCAACTAGAATATGTGCTTCATTCGAGGCCTAGATTAGCACTCTTTCACACAACATATGGGATTCTGTTACGAAGGCTCGAGTTAGAGGAACCAATAAAACACCAATATTTAAACCAAGTCACACCTGAGGTACACGCAGCAGTTTACAGATAATCTCTATCAATAAAATGAAAGAAAAGTGATTTTAAACCGTTTATCCCATTCCCAGATGAAGGCTCTTCTGAGGAATGAAATTTTAGATGCCACTAAACTATCATAAGGACTAATACCTGTGTGATTGGACTATATTTTGGCATAATATTGCAATATAAACAAGAAAATTTACCCGTATGCATTCACAAATGGAATAAATACACTTTACTGAAGATTGACACAAAATAACTCAAAGTTTGATCAAATTTATCAGCAAGGGAAAGTTTCTAGAACAATGTCAAAGCTTGTCAATGGCTATATACTTGAAACCACCTTGACACGATCAAATTTGAAACAAAGAGAGATATACAGGCCTCTCTAAATGATTTTTCAAAATGGATGGGCTCTATCAACCTTTTCTGCTGAAGAAAATCAGTCCTAAATTTTCCAAAAACTTCCAACCATTTACATGATTAATTCATGCCATTTATAACATTTAAAATAGAGCCCCTTCCTCCTAAAAGACAAAAACTTTAAATGCACTACTGCTTTTCATGATCCTTTTGTGATTCGCAGAATCAGATCTGTAAAATTCTCTAGGTCCTTGAGGTAAAATCTCTTCGATTTCTTCCCGCATGAAACTCTTTTCGCAGGAAAAACATACCTGCATCCATTTTTCAACCTCTTCCACCCCATATCAATCAGATCTGACCCCCTATGTGCTTAGGAGGAGAAAAATAGAAAACCAGATCATGCACGAGAGTCAAACTACTTTAATGGAAAAAGACGTCTCCAAATCTTTCCCACCAAACTCTAGATATCAAAATTAACTTGCTCCTCTATTTGGCGTGTAGAAAATAGCAAGAAATCATGAAGACTTGCATTCCCAAGAGTTTTACAGAAAAAATGGGGGGAAAATCATATTTAGATGCTCAGCAGCCGTTTATTTTTTATTTAAATGTGGACCGTCCATGTGGAAGATGCAAAAACAAGCTTGGGGGCTTTGTTTGACCTATTCTAACCCTTTTGAAAAATTGGAAAAATTTCCCATTTTTCCCCACACCTCCGTTTATGAAAAATGGTCCTGACACATGGCCTGAGGTGGGTCCCAAAATAAATGCAGAGAAATTCTTCAATTTGTCTCTCTTTTGGAAAAAGGAAAATTTTCTAAGTTTTCCCTGCAGCTTTTCCCTTGAGAAATACTTTTGACATGAGTCCCAATGTGGATCCTTGTGGAACTTTGAGTCCTTTCATTTCTTTAACTCCTTTTCCCTCAAAGGGAAAATATTTCACTTTTACTCTGAAAACCCACACCTCCACTGTTGACCGAGGCAAAACGTTGATTATTTCCTATCGGGCTCATGGGCCATTTTGCTATTTTAACCTTTATGAAGCAAAGAGATTAAAAGTTTGAATTACCTCTGATGGTCTGCCTCCCCACACCCTATGACTTTTCAAATTGCGATGTGTCACCATGACAAATATTGAGGCGGTCCCAAAAATTTGATACCTTGAATGATCCTGGGCTTGCCACGTGTCTTGTTCCAGTGAGAGTTGTTTGAATGTTTGAATCTCTACGGAGGGTGCCATGTATCAACCTCTCAGGTAGTCTCCTTTTTTTGTTGAAAATTCCAAGCAAATACGTAAAGCAAGCAGAGGCCTCCAAGAGTCATCCTGGCACTCTTTTAAAATGAAACTCAAGGGCCAGTCCCCGAACGTGTGTGGTTCCTCCACGTGTCTCCATGGCACAACTTTAGATGGTGCCCAAAGTAGAGACCCTAAATGAGTGCAATCTTGCCACGTGTCCCTGTTCCACCAAACTATATCCATTTTTATGAAAATTTGTCTAAGTATGGGAAAGCAATGGAAGCCTCCACGTGTCCTCCCAATGCTATTCAAAGGCAAAGCTCAAAAGTAGATCTTTAAATGAGTGTCGTTCATCCATGTGTCCTAGACTTCCCGTAAACCTTTTACAATTTGTCTAAGTATGGGAAACCCAGTGGAAGCGTCCACGTATCCCCTTCCTACCAACCCTCCATGTGTCCTCCCGGTGCTACTTCAAAGCCAAACCAAAAAGTTGATTCTCAAACGAGCGTCGTTCCTCCACGTGGACACATTTTAAAAATGAGGCTTTTCATGGAATTTTCAAAGTATTAAGCTGATCTGCATCCAACCAAGATGTGCCTCATTTCCATGTCCACTAAATGATGCAAATTTGACGGGGAGAAATTCCCGTCAACCCGTAAAACACAAAGAAATGTCCATTTGAGCTAGAAGATGAGGTTTTCTTTAAGGACACAATTTAGACTATTGGAAGGATGAAACATGACCATTAGGGACACATCAAATCATTTATCTTTGAGAATTTAGGGAAAAAATGGCAAGGACAACATATCTTGCCTATGGAAAATGGAGGAAATGGGAAAATATGAGTTTTGAAGGAATAGAGCACAGGTAACTCAAAATATAGAGCTTTTCTAGAGGAACAAAGGAACCATTAGACAAATACGGACCCACACATGATCCTTGACCCAGGAGCAGAATCAAAATGGCGATAAGACTGACCAAGAATCATACGGGGAAGGATAAAATGACAGAGGATGTGAAGGAATAATTTTTCAAAAGCACAGATGGGGCGAGACCATTATGAGCACCAACATTGGCTCTTACTCAGGGATGGGAACTTCCTGCGAGTGCCACAAGAATAATAGTAGACCAAGTGCATAAATATCCATCAGGTAGTGGAGTCATTTTGTAGAGTAGAGAAATAAAGCCATCTCCAAAAAGAAACGAAGAAGCCAACAAAACAGATCACTAAGGACCAGGATGAACCAAAACACAAAACAGGAAACAAACAACCAACTATACACTGTATAATAGGTGTTTACATTGATTCAGAGGAATCAATCCAATAAATGCTTCAGATTCTTGCCATTAACAGGAAATTCGAGCAACTCACCATCTAGATCCTTTAAGAAGAAGGTGTGTTCACCAATTCTGATGTCAATGGAGTAAGGGCCCATCCACAATGAAAAAAACTTTCCATGTTTGCCCTTATCCTCATGCATGCTATTCTATAATAGTACAAGATATCCAATATTGAAGGCTCTAGGAGTGACCTTCTTTTAAAATAGTTTCCTTACCTTTTCTCTAAACTTTAGATTCCTTTAGTGAGATGCCCTCATCTCTTCATCAAGCTCAATAATCTAGTTCATGCGGGCATCATGAGGACCCACCTCTTTATCTTCCAGTTTTTTAATGAACTGATATGAGGATAATTACATATGTAGGGGCAGAAGGGCCTCAGTCCCATACACCAACACAAATGGACACTTTTCAGTGGCTCTTTTGATAGTAATCCTATCAGCCCAGACAAAAAACTATAGTTGTTCGCCCCATTTTCTCTTGTTCAACTCCAAGGTTTTTCTGATAATCTTTAGAAAATTATTATTGCTAGACTCAGCTTGTGCATTTCCTTGGGGTTTATAACTAGAGGCATATGTCAAATTTATCCCATATCTTTTACACATTTCCACTAAAGTTCTAGCCTTGAAACTCATGACATTATCAGCTATGATTTTTACTGTACTACAAACCTGCCAAAAATGTTGTTTAGCACAAAATCCATTACAACTTGGTGTGTAGCCTTCTTGGTGGGGATTGATTCTACCCACTTGGTAAAGTAATCAGGAGCTACAACAATCCACTTATGCCCATCACTTGAAGGGTCTAAAATTTCACCAATGATGTCCATTTGCCATTGCTTAAATAGGGCTTCAATTGATACAGGCTGCAAAGGTAGGGAGCCTGAAGCCTTCAGCCTTCTATAGAAACACTGGTAGCTCTCACATCTTCTGACCAACATGGTTACATCCTTGAAAATATTTGGTGACCAATAACCAGCCCTTAGGATATTATGTGATGTGAATCTTGCAGCAAAATGCCCCCCAAAAACTCCTCCATGGAGATCAAAAATTATTTTAGGGGCTTCATCTTCAGTGATGTAGTTTAAGAGGATCTTGGTTCTTCCATGCTAACCCAAAATCAGTAATGACATACTTCGGGGAAGCCAACTTAAGAGCTATTTTCTTTTTCTTATTCAAATGCTCAGGGCAGTTTAAGTGTCTGAGATAGAACATCACATCCTTGTACCACCTAGAATTCATTAATCTTTCAAATGTAGCTGCCCTTTATTCCCCAATCTCATTTACCTTAATGTTCTGCATGTTGCTCTCATCCATGAGCTTAGTTAACCCCAAACATCTCACCAACTTCATGGTTTGGATGTACATATCATACTCTTACAATTTTTTCACCCATCTACATATTTTACTTGAGACTTCCATCTCAGACAAGATGTATTTTACCATGGTATGGGGAACATAAGCAACAACTTTTGAACTTAAAATATAAGTCCTGAAAATATTTGTTGCTTTGACTAAGGAAAATGAATGCTTTTCCATGATGGTGTATTTTAGTTCTACTCCTTGCAAAGCCTTACTAAAAAAGGAAATGGGCCTCTTAGCCCCTTCATCATCCTTCTGTAGCAGGACAAAAGAAATAGTGTTTTCTGAAGCAAAAGAAAACAACTGGAAAGGTTTCTTATAATATGGAGCTGCAAAAATAGGGGTATGCTTAAATGACTCTTTGATTCCATTAAAATCTTGGATGATAGCCACTTCCCATTTGATGATCTAATGTTTTTTTAACATGGAAGTGATTGGGATATTCAACTCAGCAAAGTTTGATATAAACCTTCTAATGAAGTTTATCTGCCCAAAGAAGGACTGAACTCCTTTTTTGGTTCTTGGAATTGGGACTTTTCTGATGGCCTCCACTCTTTCTAGATCAATCATCACTCCTTCTTGTGACACAATGTGAGCAAGAAATTTTTCCTTTTGCACTCCAAAATGGCATTTCTTTAGATTGAGTGAGATGCGATATTCCCTACATTTGATTAGCATCTTCTCTAAGTGCAAAAAATGGTCACTTATCCTTCTTGAAAACATTTTTACATCATCTTGCTAAACAACAATAAAGTCATTGATGTAACTATCAAAAGCAACATCCATTGCTCTCTGAAAAGTGGCTCCAACATTCATCATACCAAAGGGCATCCTGACATATACATATGTTCCCCATGGAGTAGTGAAGGCTATCTTGATCCTTTCTAATTATTTTACAATGACTTGGTTATAACCAGTGAAGCCATCTAAAGAAGAAAGCAACTTAGTACGTGTCACCAACTTCAACATGTGCTCCATGTTAGGTAAAGGATATTTGTCCTTCATTGAGGCCTTGTTTAGATTCCTGATGTCACCATTCTTCTTTCTTACTAGCACTAGGTTGGAAACCCAAGAAGAATACCTTGTGGGCTGGATAATTCCTCCATCCCTCAGCTTATTCAGATCCTCTTGCATTTTGAGAGATAACAGAGGATTAATTGGCGTCTATTTCTCCCTAAAGGGTTTTGCACTAGCCTCCAAGGGAATCTCATGCTGGAAAAAACATTCTCTATATGCTTTGAGCTCGGAATAGGTCTAATCCATGCAATTTTGGTATTTCTGTAACAACTGGATGTATGACTACTTCTCATCTTCACTGAGACTACTACGCAACCAAATATTCCTTGGTTTATCCTTCATGCCAAGGTCATGCTCCTCGACATCTGTTGAGGCTGCCATATGCCTATAAGTAATGCAGTCAACATTATAAAAATTTGATACAAGAGCAACGAGCCCTCTAGGAATGGTGTTGGTCTTTAGATGGATGATACCTTTGCCAAATAAGGTTTCCTTCCTCTCTATTGCATAGACCATTGGCTCCCAATCAATTTTTTGATCAGAAAACTCTCAATTGTTTTGTCGGAACCTTCTAACCTAAGCCTCATCATAAAAAACCTACCAATATTTTATATTGTCAGAGACATAGGGTCTTTTCACTACTTCCACCTCAAATTCACAATAAGCGAATGTTGTAAAACTATCATAACAAGCCCCAACACTAAAAGCCTATCTGCCAATTCATTAAATCTTATGTCATGATGCACAATGTTGAGGGAATCAAACATCTCAATGAAGTCCCAAACTACATGCTTGTACTATTTCAGTCACTGATTCTTTGTGGCATATAATTTTCTGACTTGCTTGACAACTAACTCGGTGTCTCCTTTGACAATAATGTCCCTACCACCATACTTCCAAGCAATTCTTAATCCTAACAAAAATGCCTCATAATCAACAATGTTGTTAGTACACGCAAATTTGACCTTAAAGGAAAAAAAAACCTTTCCTAGATTGGAGAAATTAGAACAACACTGGTACCATTTCCAAATTTGGACGAAGCTCCATCAAACAATAAAGTCCAAGGAGAGCCTGCTTGCTCAAGACACTTAGACTCCTGAAACTTATGTTGTTTTCCATTAGTAAATCCCACAAAGTTGTCATCATCAACATTTGTATGCAATACTTCATAGGAAGCATTTTTGGAATCCTCAATAAGGTGCAACATTTTCTTCTCCCTATATAGCCTAATAAGGCTTCCCTCAACTGGGATGGTGGAATAAGACATGTCCATTTGGACACTACCACCAACACTTGTAGCCCATTTTCTTAACAATAACATACCCCACTTGGTCGGGAAATCAACTATGACTACATCAAGATTTAAATTTTTACCTGGGTAGGTTGCAAGCTACACCACCAAACACTTCACACAACCCACTACTAGAACCTATTTGGAGTCCATGAAAATTCACTTCCCATATGCTATTGTTACCTTAATATTCAGCTCATTCATGACCCCCAAAGGCATGACATTGCATAATGCCGCCGAGTCAAACATGCAGTTATGGAGCAACCTATCCTTTATGATCAAAGTAGTGAAGAATGGATCCACATTTAGCTGAGAGTCTACCAAATGTCCCCAAATAAACCTCAAGTGGTTCAGCTAGTTCTTCTAATGCTGATGGTGTCTCAGACTCTGTAATGGCTAGAGGATTCTCCACAATGTTCACATTTCTTCCTAGGGATGTCTTCTCTTCACTTAATCCCAAGTATTCAAATGCTCTCCTCTTGTGCTCAGGAATCCTAAGCAACTTAATAATTGGAACAGATACTTTTATTTGACTCAAAACTTGGGCAATGTCATATGTGACATTCAAGGGAAAGAAAATATTGGAAGGCTAACACATTCATTAAGTGGCACAGGATTCTTGATAGCTTGAGCATAAGGAGGTGTATGATTTTTTCTTGGAACTGCAGGGATTTTGAAAAATGGATCTTTTTTAGGAGCCTCTTTAGGAATATTAGAAAGTAAGGGAGCTTTTGGCTTGGCCTGAGGCCCTACCCCTTTGACATCCTTACTTCTTGTGTTATATTCCTTCTCTTGAGCCATAACAACATTCATTAATAATTTTCTATCCTCCTCAGATGGGATTCCTCCATCATAATTTTTTATCATTAAAGCCCTTAAATATTCAAATTCATTATTGGGAAATTAAAAATCTTATACATTATCTATTTCTAAATTATGAGAGGGAGGGAGAATATGTACTCTATGAATGTAGTCCCAAAAGGTGGTGGCATTTCTAGCACTTACCACCTCAATTGAGCTTTCCCTTTATTATGAGCAAGTGGAGCATCCCATCATGTAAACATCATCATCACTCTTATCATCAACTTTATTTTCTTCTTGCTGATCTTCTTCACAAGGAGCATGGGGCATGCAATGTCTGTCACACCAATCAATGGATTTTGTCTCTTCCACCACAACAACTATAGCCACCAAAGGATCAGGAAACATTCTAATTTCTCTACCTTGGGGCTGCCTATTCTCACATCTAATAGCTCGTTTTCCTTTGTCATTGATTCTTTGATGATTTGTAAATTTGTCTTGGCCTTGTTTCCTATGTTATCCTTGTGAACTCTACCCAAATCCTTTCTCAGCTCAGGCTAGCTTGTAGGATATCTCCTCGATAGTCCCTGCTAAAGTCATCACAACTTCCTCTAAATCAGCAGCCTTGCTTAACTAATGTTTTTCTGGGTTAATCAGCTTCACACCATCTCTCTTACGACATTTTCCTATTTCCTTGATATTATTCTCTATTTGTAGAGCCATAGTGAATTCTTTCCTCAAGTTGGTAGGGTTCTTGTCCCTCAAGTAGTAAGCAGCATTTTTATTAAATGCATCATTATATTTGATTAAGCATGATTCATCACATGGCCTTATCCTGACAGGAAATCTTCTCAAGGTCTTATTAAACCTAGGATCAGTCCTATTACCATATTGTAATCTGAATGCATTGCTCATCTCAGCTTAAGAGTCAATAAATTTATCTGGAAATGCTTTGTACTAGTCCCTAGCATCCTCCTCTAGAGTGTGAACAAAAAATGTAATGTATGCATCTTCATGTTCAATCTCAAAATATTCCATCATATTGAGGAAGAGCTTTAGATGATGGTCACTAGTGATGACATTGTTTCCCTTGAACTTAGGAAGTCTATTCCTTACATCTTGAGGTACTGCATTTGGATAACCAGTCATCCCCACAAAAATTAAAGGTCCAAAAGAGTTTACAACAAAAGGAGGTCTGGGTTGAGCTATATTGATATGAGTAGGTGATCTTGGAGGGGTGACAAATTGATAAGGGGCAGAGGGTCCTTCGAAAACATTAGTGTATTTTTCAAAATGGAGATCCCCTAAAGGCCTTACTCCTTAGAAATCCCTATCTACTTCAGAAAAGACAGGTGCAGAATGTGAAGAAAATCTCTCAAAATCAAATGAAGGCCCTTCTCCAGTTGGATAATTCAGTTCCACAAAGAGGCTTCCTTATTCAGAGTCACTTGAATGGCAGTATTCAATGATAGGCCATTCACTTTCATCGATGGAGATCCCTCTTCTTGTCTTCTAGTCCCCAACAGCTCTCAAGGATTTTCTTCCTTCTGATTTTGGTTTTCCTAGCTCTAGAAATAATCTCCTAGTAGGATCCCTAGCAAAGAAAGACCTTCTTCCTTCCAACTTTGCAAATGTTAGTAACCAATATGATCTTGATAGAGTTTTAAGACACTGGTCCTTATCAAAATCAAATCAATAGGGAGTTTCCACTAAGAATTCCCATCTTAGTTGTGCAAATGCACTAAATATGATATGTCAAGTGTATGTCAATGCAAGAGAGTGGAAATGGAAATATTCTTACCTTTCTTTACCAAAATTTATCAATAAATAACATTGCAGAACTTGTGGAAACTGGAGAAGTTGCATATAGAACTTATGAATTTGAAACCTCTTACAAACCTAAACACAAGATGATTTTTAAAATGGAATTCTAGCACTTTAGAGCATACGATAAATGTTTGTTAGGGTCTGAGTATGAAATGTATCAAAATTTCTTAGGCAACACCACCACTGGTGTTGGTACCCAAATTTGTTATACTTTTCAAACCAAGCATCAACGCAGATTCAATAGGGAGCTTAGAGGAAGATAGATCATAAATGTATGTCATTTTGTAGTTGGGGAGAAATCTATTTATTCCTTTGTTACTTGTATTTGTGGAGAGATGGATAGCACCTCAAAAAGATATGATCTTATGCTAACTATTTTAGGTTGTTCCTTTCAACCAATGTAAGAGAACCTATTATGTAACCTCTATTATTTGAAAGGAGATATAGGTACCTTTCTTTTGCATAAATTTTATAAAGAAATCCTTGGGGAAAATACGATCAACACATGAGATCTTACTCTCATGAGTAGTCACTTCCAGATCATGGAGATATTTTCACAACAAGGAAACGGTTACTAAAGACATCTAAGGCCCTGATCTGTTCTACATATTTTAGCAAAAGGATTTTGGTCTTGTGTAGGTATACAGAGAAAAACTAGGGGTAGTATGGGTAGAACTAGTTGTTTTAAATAGATTTTTAGGTGGGAGGAGAGACAGGATGGACTTGACTCACCGGATCCTTAAGATATTATGAAAAATGGAAAGATTCAATCAACAACATGCCATGAAAAATTTCAATTGTTTCTTCAAATAGCATATGTACTTTAGTGGAGGCCCAAATTAGCACTCTTTCACACAACCTATGGGATTTTTTCACAAAGGCTCGAGTTAGAGGAAACAATAAAGAACCAAGATTTAAACCAAGTCACACTTGAGGTACACCCAAAGGCTTACCGATAATCTATATAAAAAAAAATGAAAGAAAAGTGATTTTAAACCATTTATCTCATTCCCAGATGAAGGCTCTTCTGAGGAATGAAATTTCATATGCTACTAAGC
The DNA here is from genome assembly GCA_019776745.2 of Taxus chinensis. Taxonomy (NCBI): domain Eukaryota; kingdom Viridiplantae; phylum Streptophyta; class Pinopsida; order Cupressales; family Taxaceae; genus Taxus; species Taxus chinensis. The sequence goes on from CM034155.1 coordinate 303,424,251, forward strand.
TATCACAAGGACTGAGACCTGTGTGATTGGACTATATTTTGGTATAATATTGCAATAGAAACAAGAAAAACTACCCATATTTATTCAGCAATGGAATAAATACACTTTACTGAAGATTGACACAAAATAACTCAAAGTTTGATCAAATTTATCAGCAAGGGACATTTTCCAGAAAAATCTCAAAGATTTTCAATGGATATACACATGTAACAACCTTGAAATGATCAACTTTGACACAAAGAGAGATATACAGGCCTCTCTAAAAGGCTTCTCAAAATGGATGGGCTCTGTTAAGCTTTTCTTTTGGAGAAAATTAGTCCTTATTTTTTCAAAAATTCCCAACCATTTGCACAATGATTTCATGCCATTTATAACATTTACAATAGATCCCCTTCCTCCCAAAAGAAAAAAAATTTAAATGCAATAGTGCTTGCCATGACCCTTTTGTGATTCGCAGAATCAAATCTGTAAAATTCTCTAGGTGCTCGAGCAAAAATATCTTCAATTTCTTCCTGCGTGTAAATATTTTCTCAGGAAAAACATGCCTCCATCCATTTTCCATCCTCTTTCATCCCATATCAATCAAATCTAACCCCCTACATGCTTAGGAGAAGAAAAATAGATAACCAGATGATGCACAAGAGTCAAACTACTTTAATGGCAAAAGACATCTCTAGATCTCTCCCACCAAACTCTAGATATCAAAATTAACTCGCTCCTCTATTTGATGTGTAGAAAATAGCAAGAAATCATGAAGATTCATATTCCTAGGAGTTTTACAGAAATAATGGGGGGGAAAATCATATTTAGATGCTCAACAGCCGTTGATCTCTGATTTAAATGTGGTCATCCTCGTGGAAGATGAAAAAACAAGGTATGGGGCTTCCTTTGACCTTTTCTGACCCTTTTGAAAAAATGGAAAAAATTCTCATTTTTCCCCACAGCTCCACTTCTGAAAAATGGTCCTGACACATTTCCTGAGGTGGGCCCCAAAAGAAACATGAATAAATTCTATCATTTGACTATCTTTTGAAATATGGAAAATTTTGGAAGTTTTCCCCGCATCTTCTCCCTTGCGAAATAATTTTGACATGTGTCCCAATGTGTGTCTCAACAGAACTCTAGGTCCTTTTATACCTTTAACTCCTTTTCCCTCAAAGGGAAAATATTTAACTTTTCCTATGAAAACCCACACCTCTTCCATTGACTGGGGAAAATCATTGACTATTTCCCATTAGGCTTGCGGGCCATTTAGCTATTTTAACCTTTATGAAGCAAAGAGGTGAAAAGTTTGAATTGCCTCCAATGGTCTGCCTGCCTACCTTCTATGAGTTTTCAAATTTCCATGTGTCACCATGGAAGATCTCAAGGTGGTCCCAAAAATTTGATACCTTGAATGAGCGCAAGCTCGCCATGTGTCCTTGTTCCGCAATATTGTATCCATTTGCATAAAAATTTGTCTAACTATGGGAAAGCAGTAGAAGCCTCCATGCATCCCCTTTTTTCTAACCCTCCACATTTTCTCCTAACGCTACTACTTCAAATCCAAACCAAAAATTTGATTCTCAAATGAGTGCCATTTGTCCATGTGGACACATTTTAAAAATGAGGCTTTTCATGGAATTTCTGATGTATTAAGCTGATCCGCATCCAACCAAGAGGTCTGAAATTTTCCTGTCAACTAAATGATGTAAATTTGACTGGGAGAAACACCCGTTAAACCGTAAAACACAACGAAACATCCATTCGAGGTCTGAAACTAAGGTTTTCTTCAAGGAAAGAGAAGTTATACTGTTGCAAGGCTCAAACATGACCCTTAGGGACACATCAACTCATTTCTCTTTGAGAATTTATGGAAAAAATGATAGGGACAACAAATCCTGACTGTGGAAGATGGAGGAAATGGGAAAATGGGAGACTTAAAATATAGATCTTTTCCAAAGGAACAAAGGAACCATGAGACAAATACAGACCCACACATGATCCTTAACCCAGGACCAGAATAAAAATGGCAATACGACCGACTAAGCACCATACAGGGAAGGATAAAATGATAGATGCCATGAAAGAATAATTTTTTGAAGGCACAGATGGGGCGAGACCATTCTGGGCACCAACATATCGTCCACGACCATGATGGCATTATGGTGGTATCTCGAAATCAGTATCCCTACTATGAACTCCATTGAAATGGCGTCTCATTCACATTGCGGGATAACATATGTGTAAATAATTCTAGCTGCATGTTGATGTTTGGCCTTCACCTTCTGACACTCCAAACAACACGACACAAACTGAGCTATATCTCTCTAAAGACATCTCCAATTACAAATTTATCTTAAGGTGGCACGGATATTCTTTACCCCTAGATGGGTTGAATAAGATAAATGATGAGCCTCTACCAATATATCCTGTCTCAAACTGCCATCCCTAACTACATAGATTCGACCTTTGTGCCTGAGAATTCCATCTGACTCTAAATAAAATGCATCAAACTTTCCCTCAAGGGGTCTCTGAGTCTCAATCTCTAATCCAACTACAAGTTAGAAATTTTCATGAGGAAGGTACTGCAAAATCCTGATCCATAAATCTGAACCCCTTGAAGTATTCACAACCAAATGTCTTCATCTACTCAAAGTTTCAGCAAAAACATTCCTCTTCCCTTTCACATGCTATATCTCCATGTCATTCTCACAAAGAAACTACATCTACCGCCACTGATGAGTGTTGAGATTGAGTTGGGTGAAGAGATGACAAAGACTCAAGTGATCAGTCTTGGGTATAAATCTCCTGCCAAGAAGGAAATGAGTGTTAAGGAACTAAAGCATGCATAAGTGTTGTAAGCTCAAGGTCATGAGTTGGTTAATTGAGCTCATGATATTTGAGTTTGTGACACTTGAAGGAAACCAGATGACCCTCTTGCATTAAACAACCACCTAGTCTTACCAAGGAAGCATATATACAAATAAAGAACTCTCCATGTGGATCTGGCACTACAAGAATCGGTGTTGACGTAAGACATCATTTTATTGTCTTGAAGGCCTGCTCACATCTATCTGACCATAAGAACAACTTCCATTTACGCTAAAGGGAAGTGATGGGGTACATAATATGAGAAAATTTCTAGACAAATATCCTATAGTACCATACTAACCCCATGAAATTACACACCTCAGTCACACTCTTTTGTATGGGTCAATCTATAATATCTCAAATCTTGGAAGAATCAATGGTGATAAATTCCCCAAAAATGATATGACCCAAGTACTACACCTTTACTAAAACAATCCACACTTCTCCAAGTTCCCTTAAAGCTTCTCCTCATGAAGAAACTGCAGAACCTAGCGAAGTTGCTCCTCATGCTCCTTATGCATACATGAGAAAATAAAATTTTCGTAAAGAAAAAAGAGAATGAAGTGATCAAAAAAATTCGGGAATACTCCATTCATTAGACTCATGAATACTGCGGGTGCATTCATCAGACCAAAAAGGAACTACTATGAACTCATAGTGACCATATCTCTTACAGAAGGTTGTCTTATAAATATCTTCCTCCATGATCCTCAGTTGATTGTATCTAGAATTAAGATCAATCTTAGAAAATCCTAGGTCTCGCTTCATCTCATCAAACAAATCATCAATGCATTGAAGGGGGTAACAATTCTTGACCGTTACTTTGTTCAGCTGACAATAATCGATACACAACCACAAAGATCCATCCTTCTTCTTAACAAAAATCACTGGTATACCCAAATGGGATACACTAGGACTAATTTTACCTTTATCCAGAAGACCCTCTAGCTGTAACTTGAGCTCACAGAGCTTAGGGGTAGTAATCCTATAAGGTGATTGTGAAATAGGCTCTGATCCTAGAATCAAATCAATGTGAAAATCTATCTCACGTGGGAGACGTAACCCCAACAACCCCCATAGAAAACCATTTAAAAAATATCTCAAGATAAAATTTTCATCAAGTGATCACCCACATGACTCATCCTCTAATCTGTCACTAAGCGTGACAACATACAACTGGAAACCTCATCGTGCACATCGCTTAAGCTATATATCAGATATGGTGTTAATAGAGGTGGGTCTCCTGGCTCCCACTATCACTGAATCCACTCCCAAATCATCTACACATGATATTACTTTATTTAAAAATCAACTTTGCCCCTATGTGTAGATAACCAATCCATACCAAAAATAATCCCATAGGAACCCAATGGAAGGATACCAAGATCCAAGGTCATGAAACAGGGTCATAGGTCAGCTATGCACTCCTCGAATAAGTAGTCCATTACAATCTTGGCTCTAGAAGCCATCTCCACATCCCAACTATAACTCTTCCTAGTTCCCACAAGCCTCCATCATTCTACTACAAATAGGGAAATAAAAGAATCTGAGGAACCTAAATCAAATAAAATAGGAATAAAAATACCATCAATCCTACTTGTCATCTCAATCAATGCGCTCTAGTACTCTACGTGTCGGTTTTCTTCTGCTGCATAGATCTTAGGCTCCTAACCATGTCACCAACTATAGGCTCTAAAACTAGTTCCTTACCCTTTTTAATAAGATTTTTAGGTTACTCTCTCTAATGATTCCCAATTACTTTACACTCGTACAAAATACCAGGTCCCCTCTAATGAGATGCAGCTCCTATAGGTACTCTAGTTGTTTTTGCCATGGATCCTGATGATCCTCGTATGGACTACTATTATTGGTGTTGACAAGCTCCTACTAACTAAGCTCTAGGTGGTGCCTCAGTCTTAAGTGGTCCCCTAGGAGGAGGCCCCATAATGTGTCCCCATTGAGCATTGAATCTTTGTGGATGCCTAAATGGAGGGTGAGTTTGTTGCTTCTGCTGAGGTGGCTGTTGTGGTGGTCTGAATGAAGACTATGTAGAGATATTTATGTCATAAGGAGGAAGATTTAATCCCCTCGACGTGTTATCCTACATTTTCTAGATACGGATTTGCACTCAATCTCTAGCTTGTTGCATCTTCCCCTGGTCTTCTCCATAATGTAGGCCTTCTAAACGGCCTTGACTAGAATCTACTAGAAATAAATGTGTACTTCCCCTCCAATGTACATGTTCAAGACCTTAACAAGTATGTGGATCCTAATGTCTACATATAGTTCGCATACTAAAGAAGATCCAGGAAAATGACTCTCATACTCCACCACCATCATAGATGCCTGATGAAGGTCGTAGAGCTCATCTATCTTCTACTGAATGAACCTCCTAGATAAGTATTTGCTCCTGAAATGCTCCTTGAAGAGATTTCAAGTGACTGTCTCATAATCTACATCAAGCTTATGTTGCTCATCCCTCTACCAAACTCTGGCTCCATCCCTTAAAAGGTGGATGGAAACACGAGCCTTCATGTTTCTAGTACACAGACATATATTGAAGCATCTGCTCAAGCTGCCTAGCCATTCCTCTGCCTAGAAACCTCCAGTGTCTCTAACAAAATGAAATTGATAGTGTTTTAGGATCTCTATGATATGATCTTACGTTTTAGACTGTCTACCTCTAGGTCTCTCGACATGATCATCATGGTGTCTAGGTGTCTTAGATCTGTCCCTGTGTCCTATAGTCATGTCACCATGCATTCTCAGTGGTGAATCTCTTCTGACTGACTCGACCTGGGATTTATCTTCCCTATGCTCATAACTATGTCGGGAAGGTGCATGATCCTCTACTGATGGCTCTCTGTCATGTTTGGTGTGTCTCTCTTCTAAGGATCCTCTGCGTATAGCGGCATTAATGTCCTATAACGTCGAAAGTATCTAAGGTAAAATGGCCACTACTTCCTGATCTTGAAGTGGTAAGTCTAGGTCAATGTGGTAGAACACCTCGACTTATCCACACCTCCTACATAGAACAAGGTAAGAATTATTTAATTGTTGTAGAATTTACTTTCAGTTTTCTAGGTTTTCTATGTTTAAATTATCATTCAAGTTGTGTGATCTAGGTTTAGATTTGTCCTATGTTTTTTTATTATGTCGTATGTTTCCAAGTGTGAAAACCCACGACTCTGATACCAAGTGTAGCACCCATGATTTTGACATTCTAATACCACGTTAAAACTTACACAATTATCTCAAAAGTTGTGGAATTTTTTTTTTTACATAAGGTTGCAAGGGTGTCAAAACCTAATGTACGTTAAGTTAATCTCCACCAATTAATATCTACATTACAATGGATTGACCAATTATAATTTAAAGGATTAATTATTCTTAATTTATCTCTAAGGTTAATTAATTAGAATCAACCAGGAAGGTTACATGATTAATTGACTTGTATAAATATTTTTCTCCTCCTTAATTAACATTCAACCCTATACTTAATAAACCTTATACTTAGTTACTTTAGTTCAACTATGCTAATGGCTTTAATGTCCATTTCATTAAATTCTTAAATTTACTAGGAACTAAACAAATGACTTTGCACACAAGAGTATTTAAATGCTCTCATTCAACCACTTCCACATACCTTTAAAATTATTGAAAAATACCCATAATATTCAGTCCTACCAAACAATTGTAGGGTTGATCCTTAACCCTTAGACTAATTCAATTGTGGAAACAAGATCCTAGGGTTCCAAACTAACCCTAAATATCCTTATTAATTCTCATTAAATCGTTTTCTTTACCCTAGCCTCCTCATTTGGTCTATTTTATTTTGTTTAATTTGCAAGTTGTAGAAATGGAAGCCATTGCAACAACGAAAGGAAGAATCACGTAGAAATTTACAAAAACCAAGCTTAGCTTAGTTTAGGTCAGGGAATTATTATTTTATTGCCTTTCATTTGAATATTATAGAGGTTTCCACTCCAAATCTGGAGTTGTTATAAAGTTTGTTCCACTTTTAGTTTCCTACATGGGAAAAACCCTACTTCATATTTAATCGAAGAGATTAAATGTTTTTAAATACCCCTTTGAAGATTTACATGTTTAGAACAATGAATTTATTCCTTTATTGCTTGATGGAGGTATCCTCTTTAACTTTACAAGATTAAATTTTATGTAGACCAAGTCAAAATTTGCACAAGGGCGGATTTAAATTTTTCCAACATCCGTGATGGAACGATTGCCCAAAGAAATCCAATGCTCCTGGGACTGCCGCTCTACCGAGCTGACAATACAAACTACAACATTTCTTGACCGGTGGTTCAAAGACCACTATTCTACATAGGGAAACAATCTTGTTCTTTTAAAAATAGAACCTTCAATTTCAAAAAAATTCAAAAAACACAATTCACTAGAGTGTTTTAAGGATCATCCTTAGCTTCAAGTTATGTTCCTAAAGTTTCCAGTTGAAGGGTTTATTCAATTTATTCATTCCATACTTAAATTATTAACTTTAAGGGATTTCCTATTTCAATAGTAACAAACAAAAACTATAAGGCCGTTTTCATTTCTTTCAACAAATTTTATTTCTTGTTCCAAAGAAGAAATAAAACTAAATCTACCTCTAATGTTGTTGTTTTTTGGTACAACAAAATGCAATATTTCAAAATAATGATTTACTTAAAATTTATTTCATCTTTCCATTTCCACTACAACAATTTGTCCAAATAACTACTAATAACTTTTTTCCACATTCAATTTTTCCATGCATACACTATTAGTATTTTAACACTTCTATGTTCAAGTTATTTCCTTTTTATAGTAATGTAACTTCAAAAATGATAGAAAATTTTCTTTTCCTTGAGTATATCTCATTTATTTTAATGCAAAGAACTTAGTTTCTCACAACACAATACAACTAAACATTTTAAACATGAATTCCATTTTAATCCATTTCTTTACATACTACAATTTGAGAAAAAGAAAAACACACATTCCTTAATGAAATTCCTTCAAAATAATGATAGAACTTGGTACATGAAACTTACAATGCAATATCTCTTTTAAAAAAATACAATACTACAAGTATTCCACCTTAAGTGGGAATAACAAGAAGGTTTTCTCAGAAGAAATAATTTCCTTTGGACATCAACAAATGCTTCAAGTCTCACATCACCAACAAGAGCTCATCATGTCTTCACTTGATCACAAAAACAAAAAATGGGGGAGAGGAAAAAATGTTCTATATATCTCCCCCCTTGCGTAGATATAGAAAAACAGAAAGGTAAAGGGTGCACGACATAAGGTGTCAACATGAAGAAATTCATGCCTTGGCGCAGGTAAACGACACATGACATAAGGTGTCGACATGAAGAAATCCATGCCTTGGTGCACGTAATTTTATGTCGACATAAGGATGGATGCGCCAAGGAGCATCTTCAGGAAGTGCAACATTTTGAGCATTAACACCCTGACAGAAAGCAAACCCTGATGCAGATATTCAAATGGCCAAAAGTTTTCATAGGGAGCTCAGATTCATGCAAGGTTGGACTTATCAAAAAGCTTACGAGGTCCTCTATCCAACTACAAATGGATATCTTTAATTGGGAGAGAACAAATTCTTAACAATACAAAATATAGTTCACCACTTTTTGGGTTTGCTAGGGTTCTCACCTACCACCATAATGAGATGAATTAAATGCAACCTGGAGGTGGTTGGGGTAGATTTGGAATTCCTGACTCTTTTATCTCTCACTCTTCCTTTAAATTGTAAGGAGGGGCTTCTTTCTAAAGGTTGGACATTCTTGTTTTTCCCCTCCCTTCTTCTCTTTGGTAGGTGAATTTCTGGAGTTCAAAACTCCCTTCTAAAACTGTAATGTAACTTTGCCTCTTGGCATTTTGGTAGCGTATTATATCAATATTTTGAGCAAATAATGCATGTCTTTGAATGATTCTCAACCCTCTCTGTGTTCATTTGCATCCTCCTGATCTTTCACTGCAAATCTGGTTATTTGTGCATGATCTTCCATCACATTTTAATATTTTGTGTTTATTGGCAAGACAGGTGTTCTTCATTCCTCGGTGCATCACCTTTCTTAGTTTAGGTTTTATTTTATGCATCTTCTTACCATGTCTCCTTGGAATGTTAGTTTAGGTTTTTTAGTAAACCCTCTACATTTTACATGTGCATCTGAACAGAGGAATAGGAAACGGCCTTCATCCGGAGAGATTTTCCGATATCGCAAGGTCCCACACTTGGGAAAGCTCCATGTTATGCAATCGCACTGAGAGTCTCAACCCATCGAGTTACAGACATTCAGGGGTGTTTTGATTCGCCATCAACAATTTTGGCACACCCGGTGGGACCAAGAGTTCATTCCACAAGATTTGAAGGAATTTTCATGAAATTTGGACTAAAAATTGCAGGTTTTACAATTTTAGATTTTTCACCTTCCAGGCTGAACTTTGAAATTGATTTTCAAGGGCTTAACTTGCTCAAAATAAGTCAAAAGTTTTCCAGTTGATAGATCAGGGGATAATCTTCAAAAGGGTATTTTTAGATTTTTGATATTTTGACATTCAAAAGTTCATGGTTTTTAGTATTTCAGGTTTTCCCAGGTGTTGAGCATGTCCCAAGTTCCGACACGGTGTATTTCAGGTTTTGTAAGTTACCTTACATGACCTGATATTTGCCTGTACCTTCAAGGATTAGTAGCTGCACAACAAGACTTGATAACTGAATTGAACAACTTTATCTTCTGGGTCCTTCAAGGTTTTAAATTCTATTTTTAATATTGCCATGTTTGGTGTGTAACTTGGTAGAATCCAGCCTTTTGAGGCTCATTCCCTAACACATCTGGCGACTCCAAAGGGATAGAATTCAGTGGTATAGTAGCACAGGTTGCCCAAGTACATGAGAAGAATTCGTACCAGGTCTGATACTCGACAAGAGGGGTTATTTATCTACTTGCAATTATCACCAATCAGGGGAAGGAAAGGAAGAAGACCACAAAGATCACCATCTCCACCTAACAGGACTATATCAACCCCTCCACTTGGAATATCTTTCATCCAATCAATAATGGTTCTCAGGCTAATCAGAATGGCACAACAAAACCCTTTTGTCAACTTCACTGGTAGCAGTCCACTTGTCCTCAATGCATAGAATCTAGTTCCAATTACAGCATTGAAGAACATTCAATTTTCTATTGGAGAAAATCATACCACTCCTGGTGATCATGTCAAAGATATTGCTAACATTTGTGTAATCCATGAGATAAATGAAATGGATGTTGCTGTCAAATTGCTGGCGTCTTCGTTCAAAGGGAAGGCATTGTAATGGTTTAGGAGCCTTGGAGCTGGTTCTCTCCAAAATTGGAATCAGTTATGCATAGTTCTCCATGAGTAGTTTGGGGAAAAGGGGGACAATTTGTCTCTACTAGAACAATTGAAAACTATCAAGAGAGCTCCCAATGAGCAGCTGACTGACTTCAACTTTAGATTTCAAAGGTCTTGGGATAGAATTCCAGTGGTCGTTAGGACAACAGCTTAAGGTGCTTTTCTATACTATCTTAAGGCTTAGATTTCTGATATTTCTATGTTAATTCAATCTATGGGAGGCAAAACCTTACCTGCCACTTATAGAATTGCCATTAGGGCTGAAAACTATCTTATTCAAGCTGGTAAGCTGGCTCCTAGGCCTCCCATGTCCTTGTATCCAAACTTAAAAAATCCAAGCACTAGTCAAACACCCACTTTGGCTCCTATTCCCACTCATAGAAATCAAAGTTCAAATGAAACTTCTACTTTATGCTCTAGTGCTTCAAATGAACTCCAAGAGGTTATGAAACAATTGTAAAACCTTCGAAATGAGCTAGTGACTATAAAAATATAGCAAGCTCAAAGTGCTAGACTGTATCAGCCTCAAGCGCAGTACCAGGCTAGGCCACCATACCAGCCCAATAGGCCACCCACTCCAGCTGTAAATCAAAGCCAAGTAAGGCCTCCCACCAATAGACCATTTTAGCCCTATAAGCCCAATCTTGCATCTACTTCTAAAGCCTTAGTTCTAGTGTAAAACAAAATAGCTCAAGAGTATGATTGGTGTTTCCCATGCAATGAACATCACAACCAATCTATGTGCCTCAATAATGATTTGAACCAAGCCTTGATGGTGACAACTACTGGCGTTGAGGGTGAAGTGAGTCAAGAAAAAAATCAGCAACAAGGGACATCTCAACAAAACACAACTCCAAATGATACTGCACTTGTGAATTGGCAAGCTGAGGATTTTTGTGGCATGAATCAAACAATTTATCAGAGTGTAGTAGCTAACACAAGATCAAAGAAGAGGAATATTGGCGAAGGGAAGTCATTGGCTCGAAGTTATCTACAACCTTCCATCACTCCACAAGGTTTCGGTAAGTAAAATACAGCTCCAAACATGCAAGGACAGCCCAAACCACCTTCTATACCAACTCAAATGCCAGTTGTTACTACCCATGCATAAGAAAGGAATGTGTAGACTAAAGGATAACAAAGAGATGTTTCATCCCCATTTAGCATCATTGATCAAATGAAGAAGACAAATGTGAATATATCAATGTGGGAATCTTTATCCATCCCAGGCCAAAGAGATCTTCTACAAGATGCCATGAAGAATTGGTCAACTTCAAACCAGCATGTCCATATGCAAGAGAAGGTCCTCACAAATGCTGCTCAGCCTGAAGGGAATCATGGAGGACAATAAGGTAAAGTTTTTAAGCCCCCTCTATTCTATGTTTCATTAATCATTCGGGATAAACTAGTACACAATTACATGATTGATTCTAGGGCGAGTAGTTCTATCATGCCTAAGAAAACAGCTTATCAGCTGGGTCTCCAATATGAAGTCACATCAAACGGGGTAGTGAAATTGGATGGGACAATAGTGGCAATAGTGGGAGTGATTAAAGGTTTGAATCTTACCTTGCATGCATGCCCCAACATTACCATTTTGTAAGATGTGTCAGTAATAGATTTTCCACCAATCTTTGCCCTATCTTTATCAAGGGATTTCATAGCTAAAATTGGAGGCTACTTATCTGCTGACTGGTCACACATGTTGTTCAAAACAAGATATGGTACTAAGATCACAATTAGATCCAAACCAATTGCAAACTTTCATATTGAGCCTCATAGTCCAAGCCAAATCAATGCCAAATGTTCAACATTTGATCAAGAAGATTATCCAAGCACAGATGAAGCTGACACCAAATTTGGAAGTATCCAAGATTTGACTCTTGATGAATGGGTAAGCAAGGTACACACTTTTGATCCCTACCAAGAAGTAAAAGAATCTATGCTAGGATTCTATTGCATACATAAAGAAAACCATCCTATTCCTAGCATCAACAAATCAGGCCATAAGGATGACAATGAGGTATGGCACATATTTTTTGATCGATCAAGGAGTAGGAAGGTGTAGGAGGAGGAGATAAGCTTGTTTCACCTCAAGGCATAAAACATTATTCAGTTTTTCGTTTCCAGTTTTCCTGTTCAAACAACACAGCTGAATATGAGGCCTTGATTCATGGACTTCACTGGGCCAGGAAAAGGGGCATAAAGAACTTGCAGGTGTTCGGGGATAGCGAGCTAATCGTCAACCAAGTTAGGGGACAACACACTAAAAAGAATGACCTGCTGAAGAACTACAAGAATAGGGTATGGGACCTCATTGAGGATTTTGAAGTTTTCAACATCGTGTCCATACCCAGGAAGAAAAATGAAAGCCGCGGATAGGCTCACAGCAGTTGGAGAAACATTTGTTGTGGTTGAAAACATCAAAAGGAAAAAAATACAGCCACATATCCATGTGATTGTGAGGCCAGCAGTGCCAGATAATAAAACAAGCTGGCAGGTGTTTGAGAATGATTAACAGATCACCACTTTTTTGCAAGAAGAGGCTGAATTCTCAGCTAGGAATCAGGACAGACTAGAGCAGCAATATAGGGATCAAGTAGTGCAGGTTGCAGACAAACAAGCTTCCCAAGGGTTTAGTAACATTGAAGTCTATCTTCAACCCTAACGACCAGTTTTGTAAGTAAAAGGCTAACATACAGGTCAAGATAGAAGAAGGGATTCAGATCCAATTCTGATTGGGGAAGGCAAAACACTTCAAATTGGTAAAGTGGCCACTGAGCAGGAGAAATCAGATTTCATATAGCTTTGCCAAGAATTTCCAGATGTCTTCGCTTGGAGCTATGAAGACTTGAGAGGATTCAATCTGAAGTTGGCACAACATACCATAGAATTGGATCCAGATGCTAAGCCCATCAGGCAGAAGCAGAGACCATTCAACCCTCACATTGAGCCTCTAATGAAGAAAGAGCTAAAGAAGCTAATAGAGGCAAGCATTATACTCCCAATCAAGCACTCAATCTAGGTTGCAAACTTGGTTCTGGTCAGGAAGAAGAGCAGAGAAATCAGGTTGTGTGTGGAGTTCCGAGACCTCAACAGGGAATCTCTCAAAGACTATTACCCACTTCCTTTAATGGAACAAATATTGCAAGTAGTATCCGGTTCAGAGAGATTCTCTCTCCTAGATGGCTACTCAGGGTATAATCAGGTAATGGTGAAAGAAGATGACCAACTCAAGACAACTTTCACCACCAAATGGGGCACCTATTCGTACAAGAAGATGCCATTTGGACTATCAAATGCTGGAGCCACTTTCCAAAGGGCAATGGATATGGCATTCAAGGGATTGATCAATAAAATAGTTCTGATATATCTTGATGACATCACTGTATTCTCCAAAAATGTAGCAGATCACCTGAGATAGGTATTTCAGAGGTGTAGAAGATTTGGGGTATCTTTGAATCCCAAAAAATGCATGTTCTTGGCTCATGAAGGAAAAATTCTAGGCCATATTGTTTCAAAGGAGGGGTTGACGATTGACCAAGAAAGAGTAGAAGCAATTCGAGCATTGCTATTGCCAAGTCACAAGAAGGCTCTCCAAAGCTTCTTAGGAAGGATCAATTTTGTCTGCAAATTTGTGCCAAATTTTGCCTCTCGTGAAGCCAATAACAATGATGTTGAAGAAGAGCATGGTATTTAAGTGGATAGCTAAAGGCAAGGCAAGTTTTGAGGCAATAAAAAAGGCTTTATCTCAAGCTCTGACTCTCGCCAATCCAGACTTCTCCAAGGACTTCATGCTATATGCCTTCAATGGTGGAGACATAAATTCTGCAATCCTGGTATAACAAAACAAAGAGGGATTAGAACAAACCAGTTTATTTCTTTAGTCAAGGCCTGGAGGAATACGAAAAAAGGTACTCTTTCATTGAAAAGCATGTCCTTGGAGTGATCAGGAGCTTAAATAAATTCAATCACCTAGTCTCAAAAAAACAATATCCAATTGTTGGTCTCTCATGTGGGAGTCAAGGACTTCCTTCTAAACAAGGATTTGAATGAGAGACGTGCAGGATGGATAACCCCGTATCTGGAATATGACATTGGGATCAAGGTCACAAAACTAGTACGTGGAAAAGGACTATGTGAACAGCTAGCTTTGAGTCGGAAAGTTTAAGCAGGTGATGAAAAAGTGACTACCTTAGTTCTACAAGATGGTCAAGAATAGGGAAAATGATGACGTGCCTGCTCTTTGTTGGATTCAGAATATGATACATTTCCTACAGGTAGGCCTATGCCCTCCAGACTTGAGCAAGCAAAAAGGAGATACTTTAGATTACAAGCCATTTCCATATGTGCTTGTTGATGGTGTTTTGTTCAAGAAATACATCAATGAAGTTCTATTGAGGTGCATTGGGACAGGTCAAATTGAGAGGGTGTTACAAGATTTTCATGATGGAGATTCCAGGGGACATTTTCTCTCCATGAGTAACATCTCTCAAGATAATGAAGGTAGGGTATTATTGGACCACAGTGTTTCAATGACTGCTATACATGGCAAAGAAAGTGCAAGAAATGTGCACTCTTCACCGGGAAAAGAAAGACTAGCAGCACTTCCATTGCACCCAATTTTGGTGACAACCATTTATGCAATGGGGATTGACTTCATCGGGGTCATCAATCCAAAACTCAAGCCAAGGGCCACAAGTGGATTCTCATGGCAACAGACTATTTCACCAAGTGGACGAAGCGAGAGTAGCGCTCAAAGAAGCAAATGAGTCTAACATACTAGAGCTTTTAATGAAGGAATACTGACTAGGTTCGGTATGCCAGCCAGTATCATATCAGACAATGCATTGGGCATTCATAGGTTCCCAAGATTACAGAATGGCTATCACGAATGGAAATCTATTTGACCACCTCTTCAACATTATTACCCATGGGTAATAGACAAGCAGAGTCCACGAACAGAATTTGGCTAAGAATCATCAGAAGGAACTAGAATGAAAACCAAAGGACAGGCATACCGAGCTAAAATCAGCATTATGGGCTGATAAGAGAACACCAAAAATATCTACAAGTAATTCTCCCTACAGTTGGTCTATGGGAAAGAGGTAGTATTGCCTATATCATTAGAAATTTCCTGCATTGGAGCTCATGAAGCAGTTGGAGGTTGTTTGAGTTCAACCATGGAAGCTAGGTATGCAGAGTTGATGGAATTGGAAGAAATCAGAGAACATGCAGTTCAGATGATTGAGAAAGATCAGGCCTTAGTAAAAAGATGGTTGATAAGAAGGCAAGAGCAAAGACCTTCCAGGAAGGGGACCTAGTTCTGAAATGGGATGCAGATTGGGAAAAACTAGGAAAGGCATTCAAAGTTTAGGCCATTTGGAGTGGCCCTACATGGTCACGGATGTAAATGTAGTAATGCCTTCTAATTGTCTACATTGGATGGAGAAGAACTCCCAATTCCGGTTAACGGAATCTACCTTAAACATTGCTACTAAAAGGAAATGGTTTTACCCTTTGTAAATATTAGCCTAGATTTCAATTCCTCTAAGTGCATATGCACATTGTCTTGTTGTAGTTAGGTTTTAATTTCCCAGTAAGTGCTCCGGCACAGGTTTTGTTTCTCTCAAGTGAATTTCTACAGTTTAGCATGCTCTCAAGAGAAGTTGCAGTATCAAGCTCGGATCAAAGATCAAGTTGGTTTCAGGTTATTTCTTATGACTCCATGCCCAATGGATTGCTAAAAGGCCACTGATCTTCTACCTAGCAGGTAGGCGACCACCGTTGAGGCACCAAATTGTAGTATATATCCGCCCCTTGGTAGATATGGGAAAAATAGAACGGTAAAAGGCGTACAACATAAGTGTCGACAGGAAGAAATTCACGCCTTGGCACAGGTAAACGGCGCAGGACATAAGGTGTCAAACATGAAGAAATTTACGTCTTGGCGCAGGTAAAGGGCGCACGACATAAGAGTGTCGACATGAGAAAGTCGTGCCTTGGCGCACGTAAGAGTATGTCGATATAAGGATGGATGCGCTAAGGCACATCTTCAGAAGCGCAACATTTTGAGCATTGACACCCTGCAGAAGCAAACCTTGACTAGATATTCAATGGCCATAACTTTTCACAGTGAGCTTGGATTCATGTAAGGTTGGACTTATCAGAAAGCTTACGAGGTCCTCTATCCAACTACGAATGGATATCTTTAATTGGGTGAGAAAATTTTCTTAAAATGCAAATATAGTTCGTTATCTTTTGGGTTTGCTAAGGTTCTCACCTACCACCATAATGAGATGATTAAATGCAACCCTGGAGGTGGTTGGGTAGATTGGATTCCTCACTCTTTTTTCTCATTCTTTCCTTTAAAAATTGTAAGGAGGGGTTCTTTTCGAAAGGTTGACATTCTTGTTTTGCCCCTCCCTTCAAGGCGCACCTTTCAGGAGGCGCAACATTTTGAGCGCTGACAGGAAGAAGCCCCTGACCCTGAGATATATTCAGATGGCCATAACTTTTCACAGGGAGCTCGGATTCATGCAAGGTTGGACTTTTTGGAAAGCTTACGAGGTCCTCTATCCAACTACGACTAGATATCTTTAATTGGGTGGAAAAAGTTCTTAAAAATGCAAAATACAGTTCGCCACTTTTTGGTTTGCTAGGGTTCTCACCTACCACATAATGAGATGAATTAAATGCAACCTGGAGGTGGTTGGGGTAGATTTGGAATTCCTCTCTCTTCCCTCTCTCATTCTTCCTATAAATTGTAAGGAGGGGCTTCTTTCTAAAGGTTGGACATTCTTTTTTTCCCCTCCCTTCTTCTCTTTGGCAGGTGAATTTGTGGAGTTCAAACGTCCCATCTAAAACTGTAATGCAACTTTGCCTCTTGGCATTTTGTAGTGTATTGTATCAATCTTTGGAAAATAATGCATGTCTGTGGATGATTCTCAACCCTCTCTGTGTTCATTTGCATCCTCCTGATCTTTCACTACAAATTTGGTTATCTGTGCATGATCTTGCATTGCATTTTAATGGTTTGTTTTTATTGGCAAGACAGGTGTTCTTCATTCCTCGGTGCATCACCTTTGTTAGTTTAGGTTTTATTTTTATGCATCTTCTTACCCTGTCTCCTTGGCAAGTTAGATTAGGTTTTTGAGTAGCCTTCATCCGGAGAGATTTTTCTGATTTCGCAAGGTCCCACACTAGGAAAAGCTCCATGTTATGCAATCACACTGAGAGTCTCAACCCATTGAGTTGCAGACACTCAGGGGTGGAACAGTACAACCAATGACAACTAATTGTCATGTGTCAAACCCTAATGACTTTAGATAACTCATCATCCTGAGAATCCAAAATGTATAATTACTCCCATTGAAGATAGGGGCCTTATTGATAGAGAAACCTCCTTTAACTTGACAATCCATACATGTGCTTCTAGGATCACCTTCAAGATTTTAAACTACACCAAAGGACCTAAACTAATACCAATAATTTGAAGCACAATCACTCAAAGAGGGGGGTGAATCAATGTCTTAAAAACTTTAACTTCAATTATGATAACTTTCATGAACCATCAAAGCAACTATTCAACATTCATTAACCATTATGAGCTTATTATGCATGGAATAACCATCCACAAGAACATGAAATAAGAGAGAGGACACATGAACATAACATATAGGTGGGAAACCATCAAGGGGAAGAAAAACCACTGAAATTTGCTTATATATATATATATATATATATATATAACAAAATTCACTATTTATTGAAGCATTAACTCCACAAGGAGCATTAACCCCTAATTTATCTAGCACCAACTAGACTTTAGCAAGCACCCACTTGTAATGAGGTACCAACCCCTAGGGTTTTAGTGAAGCACCCACTCCAAAGGGAAGATAAAGCACCAACTCAGCCACCTAAGAAATTTTTCCACCTTTTCTTGATGTTATCTCAGAAAATGATGGAATTCTTTACTCTTCTTCTCTCTTCTTCTTGATATACTCTTTATCTCTAATTTAGCATCATTATCTTTGACCTATTTAACATATTATGATCCTAAAACATAAAATTATCTTTAGACCTCTACTCTTATACTCTTGAAGATCACAAAACTACCTCTCATACTACTTCTCTCGTCATCTTCTTTACTTTGACATGGTCATGGACAAACAGACCTTACAAGTTCAAACACCTTCAGATATTCAAATTACATACATTCTTCATGGTCTTTAAGACCTCATACACGTCTCTCTAGCACCTATGGCTTTCTCATTCTCTCATCTAAGTATAGCACCTGAAATTTACCTTATATACATGACTCAATATCATTCCCACACAAAATCATCTAGGTCAGTCATTCCATATGCATAAGAACATCTTTATAAATGATTATGTGACTATTATATTGGCATGTGAATGCTTCATTGTCATTGATGTAAAATGATCATTAATGAAAAAGGATGATGAAGGAGTACAAGAGGGATTTTGTAGTAAGTGTGACATGCTAGAACAAGGCATGACATGAGTTCATGGTGTCATGATTGAGGACACCTAATTGAGACTTGGTTTCTTAAGTAGCTAGTGAATTTTAGAGGCAGAGTGGTGATTTAATAGCATATTAGGATGATGTATTCTTAGTGATATGTTATGTCTTATTATGGTTAATAAGGTGTATATAAGGTGATACATTCAACATGATGTACACAAGGGTGTTTGAGTGGCATAAGTGAGATTAGTTTGGTCCAGTAGGCCTAATCCTTAGGCCTAGTCAACAGAATAACTTGGTATGGTGGATTGAAGGCAGAGAGACTATAGAGAAGCATGGTTAAGGCTTGGAAAACAATAAGAGGGAATGTTAATATAGTTTTGTGATGGAAAATATGGAAGGTTAATGAAACATGAGGTGAAAAAAAAAGCATAATTAGGCCTAATTCTAATACCTAGTCCAAGCATAGCTTGGGGAATTGAGAAAAGAAAGCTATAGCGGGGTAGTGCAGTTCTAAAGGATGGATTATGTATGGTAATGGTGTAGAGATGATGTGGAAGGTTGTAATGTCCCTTTTTCCCCACTTAGGATCTGATGATTTGGGTCTTCTTTTCATTCCTTCTTCGTGGCAAAGAAGAAGAAAAAGATGGAGGAGAACCTTGAGCTTCTCATTGCATTATTTTTCTAATATTTTATATTTTTCTTTTAGAGTTTTCCCCTCTTAATGAGGTCGGATGGGTTTAATTCCTTTGATAAGGCTTAATGAAATATTATAATGTCTCATTAGAGGTTGACCTTTCTTTTATGAGCCTTGGATCCAAAAAGAGGATATAAAAGAAGATTAGAGACATCATTTGCATCTGGACTTGGCACATTTTGTTCTACTTGGGAATTGTGAGCTTGTTGCTCCATGTTCTTACACTTGGGGACAAAAACCCTCATGTGTGTCTTTCCTAGGAATATAAAAACCCTTCTAGAGGTTGAGTGAAGGACGAAACCCTTCTCTTTGGCTTGTATTGGTGTTTGAGGATGATTTAGAGATATATCTTTCATTTTCAGCTTGTTATTGATTTATTATGAGTGGAACGGCCTACTTGGGTAGGGTTTGGAACATTTGGTAAACTATTTGGGAAATTTGAATTGATAATCTGATTTATTATATTTTCTAAGGCCAGAATATAGTGTTTGGTGATTTCTGGGGATCTTATGCTCTAGATCTATATTTTTTTCTTTTGGCTGCAATAATCAATTCAATTAATTTTCAACAGTGAGTTCTTTAGTGTTTCCTTTCGATTTTGGCTCTTATTATTTCAGGAAAAATATATAAAATTATGACAAGTGGATTCAAGGTTTTCATGGTTTTTTTTGGCATAGTTCATGGTAGATATAGTTGTTGATTTTGCATTAATAGTAATGCTGCAATATAAAATTCAGATCTGCATTTTGTGTTGTAGTTAAAAAACCCTTGAAAAGGTTCATTATGGATCATAGTGGTATCAGATTTCAGATCTTTAAAGGACCTAGGGTTTTTAATAGAAGATTCCAATTTTGGAATATTTTATGGCACAATGAACCATATCAACCATAAGGAAGCAACAACACAAGCATGGGAGGGTAAGATCTCTATTTTTTATGGCACTAACAAACTTTCAGTAAGATCATGGTTGTTAGAATTGGAGGCATACTTGCAACAAAACCCTATGTGTGTGAGAGGATGACCTCAAATTTATCCCTGTGGTTTGGAAGGGATACAAAGATATTGGTGGTACCATATGATACAAACCCAATAAGGAGAGGAATCCGACTTACTATAAGATTTCTTTGATTTGATTAAAAGATCATATTTAACACGCCAGGATCCCGTGTAAAAAAATGCAAGGATGAATTGGATGCCCCAAAGTACAGCCATAGGTTCTTTTTATTTGATGATATTCCTTTCAAAACCCTGATTGTCTGTGGAAAGTGTTAAATAAACTCAAAGGATGCAATGAAGTAGTCAAGTATTCCCCTAGGCATGGTAAAACACCTTATTTTGGATAAATAAGGCGACAAATACCTATCCGAATTGACCTTGATCAGATTGATTCGCTAAAAATGGTGAAACAGCATCTAATCTTATGGGTGATTGAAAGCTATGGGGTACTTAAGAGAGTTAAATCCCATTTAGGAGCCCCGCTGACAAATTTGAGTCTCAGCACCAATAGAAACCCAAATAACCTCACTTGGGTGAACCAGACAAAGTTTGGTCACATGAACTTAATGGAATGTACATAAATTCCAATGGACTTGGGACAATGGATGTCTCCACGTTCAGCCTTTGCAACTAATCTAGATAGGATTAAGATAAAAGCACGTAAAAGTTTTCTAAAATGTGCAAAGGTAAAGGATTGCAATCTTTGCAGTTTTTTGTTTGTTTGGTGACCTAAGAGAAATAGACCAATGTAGAAGTTACCTCACTAATTGCCTTATTAATGCTAAATGAGATCAACACAAATCGTGGCTAATATTGTACTTCACTCGGATCTTTCCCTCTAGATCATTCTGTGAACACTAGAGGTGGTCTCAGTTGAATCTATATATTGATAATTCCAACATCGTTTTGGTATCGATCTTGCATAAGTGATGGCTTGAGGGAAATCTAGATATTGAAGTCAGTAGGCGTAAGGACAAATACGTATATGTTCATTGCAAATATGAGGATTCTTTGGTTTTTAAAGGCTCTGATCGAGCCAATCTGGAAAATAAATTGGGAATTGCACAACTTATGATATAGGTCCATAAGAAATTTAACTATGGGGGTCAGTCCCTAAAAGGCTTTCGGCTCTTGAACTTTTGAATGGCGGTCCTGGAATTGAAATATATAGTCTCCGCTAAAATGCGGACACGTAATGTAGCTTACCCTCTTACATGGGGTGTTTATCATATTGTACCACCAATATCGTTGTATCCTTCCAAGGATAAAGTACGGGGATGAAACCTTTGTAGGGTGTACAGTTCCTCCCAGATATTTTGTTGCATATGCCTCCAATTCTAACAAACATGATTTACTGAATCATTTAATGTTTAGTGATTATTAAAATTTTAAATAGAGATTTACCCATCCCATTCATTGTTGTTTTAAGCTTTTCTTATGGTGTGATACCTGGTTCAGTTGTTTGTAAATATTCAAAATTGAGGATCTTTAAACCCCTATTTCTGAATTAAAACCTAGGTCCTTTAAAGATTCTGAATCTGAATACCAAAATAGTGATTTCAAGGGTTTTAACTACACACATTCAAAATGCAGATGACGTTACCATGTTCGAATTGTGTAGCGCTAAACAAAGACCTAATGAGACCTTTGTTAAATTCTTACAATGATGGAGAGGGTTAGCTAGCCGGTTCCCTTGTTAAATTCTAGAAAAATAATTAGTTAGCATTTTCATACCCAATCTAAATTCAGACTTTGCTTTCCATTTACAAATGCATTGTGTCAACAACTTTGAAGAATTCATAGAAAAATGAAGCCAGTTCGAAAAGGATTTTTTAGATAAAGGGAAATTGAAACCATTTTTAAAAGACAATCAAACATCCAAAACTACAGACAAACATAAATTCTTCAAGAAAAATAAAAATGTCATAAGAGATGGTGTAAGTGATTCAAAGCATATCTAGCCAGTTAAAATTGGTCCTCCTTTCAAATTCACTAAGGGACCTATTCAACCCACTGTCAAACTTTGAGTGTTCACTCCTCTCACGGACTCTTTATCCATGATCTTAAAATAGTTGGATGCAATGAACATGGTTTAGTATCCTAACACCATTCTCTTTGCAGATGATGTGCATAAACTATCATGGTATAGATAAAATGAATATTGTGAGTATCATCGCATCAAAGATCACAAAACAAACAAGAGCCTGAAATTAAAACACTTTATCCAGGATCTTATTGACAGTAGAGAAATTGAGGTTGATTCACCTGAACCTTAGAAAACAACTAATCAAAAGTTAGGAATTTATAAATAAATTTTACCTAAACATGACAAACATGGAGAGAAGAAGCTGAATTAGGGTCAATCTTCCAAGAAGTACAAAGCTACCAACTACGTTTACGCCAAAACTAGTAATCCTTTTGATTCACTTATTTTTGTGTTCTTTCCTCTAATGAGCATGTAAACATTATAAGAATCAAGATCCATGAGTGTGTTGTGGCAATACGATGCACTCGGATTGTGATTCCAGAACCTCATCTACCTACCCCTTAGGATGGTCAATATGATCTCTTAGAACAGCTTGAGAAGACCACTGCTAAGATCTCAATCTTAGATCTTCTTAAGATATCAAATATTCATAAATAAATCCTCCATAAAACACTTCAAGGGTTAGGAGTGTCAACAGATATTGATCCTTTGTACCTCCAAGTGGTGAACGTGCATCTTTCTCCTAATGAACACCTTACTTTTAGCCAAAATGAAGTTTCACACACTGGTCATACACATAACTTACCCCCATACATTGAGGTATTTGTTACTCGCAAAAATATAAATAGAGTTTTTGTAGACAACGGGTTTGGTTTGAGCATATGTAATTTAAAGCTTGTTAAGAGACTGGGACACACAGAGGTAGACCTAGATTCTCATATCATTACTATCATAGCCCTTCGAGAATGTAGAAGGTGAGTCATCCGGTACCATAATAATGCCTATGGAAGTGGGGCCTACATATCACAATACCAAGTTCCATGTCCTAGATTTGGAAATCCCCTATAACATGCTCTTTGGCCACCCATGGATCCATGCCATGCAATTCATACCATCAACTTTCCATCAATGGATCAATTTATATCATGAAGTAAAAACAACTAATATTCAAGGAGATCCATAACCATTTGCACATTGTAGAGCCTTGCATAGCTTCTTTCACAAATCCTATGAATGTCCTTATGTTGATATTGTTGTACCAATTCAGTATAAATCTCTTACTTCTCATGTTGATCTAGACACACTGAGTTCCTATGATAAAGACACTTCCTCATTTTTTTCTCCCTTTTCTTCATGTGAGATGAAGGTCATTCATTATGGTTACAAAGAGTACAACCTTCAGTAGACCTCCATGTTTCTAATATTTCCCTATCACCCAAGACACATGGTAAGCCAAGTTACCAATATAAACGGTCACGACAAAATTGTACTATTGAGAAATTTCTTCATGGAGGCCTCCTAGCATATGAGAAAATGTTGTACTCACCCACAACCTCAACCCTTGAAGGCACAACGGTTTCCTGCTACCAAGATCTAGAATATGCTATACCCAAAAAATTATGTATGTCATGGGCTACAAAGGAAATGGGTGTGGTACAGATGAACAGGGTATAAGAGAGCCCATTCCAACCCCACATAATAAGATGGAGAGATACGGCATCGGTATTAGACTTTATGGATATTTTCCTCTGGAGCACAATGCTACCTCTTCTGAACATGAGGATAACTCTACTGATTCAGATAGTAACACAAATTCCTGTCATAGCCAATACGAGTATTTTTCCTCCACTAACATTTTCCTTGAGATAGTTGTCTTTACCTTGTCACAATTTTTTCCCCAAGTAAACCTTGTCCATCGCATTCTTATTGACTGGGACCAACAAATTAATGTACCAATCAATCTCTTTGAAAGCGATGAGGTAATCACTTAATTCATGGGTATTTGTGATAGCATTCAATCGATGATCACAAGAAAGGTTTATTCATTGACTTAGATATATGTGCATATTTTGGAAAGGAGGCTGAAATGTGTGGTCAAAAAACTTTAAAATAAATTAAGGGAAATATTTTTTCTAAAAATCCTTGGAAAAATGAAAGTTCAAGACGCATAGTGAAAACCTCTTTAAGGTGGTTGCGGATAAACAAGTAAAAAAATCAATGGACATACAAAGTGACTAGACCCAAGGTGAAAATATCATTTAGACTCCCTTGGAAGAAGATCTCAATATCCCCCCTAATCTTACACGCATGAGGGATACATCCAAGATGCTTGTGGAGGATACCATTGATGTCAATATTAGAACTGAAGAAAACCCTAAAATGGTCAAGTTGGGAGCTTCACTCTCCATAAACGAACATAAGACTTTTGTAATGCTTTTACAAGAATTCTCAAATATATTTTCTTGGTCTTATGTAGATAGGGCAGGTCTGGAGCCATCATTGGTGCTGAAAAATCTTGTTGTGCCCGTATATGTAAATGTATCCACGTGTAGCCCTCCTAGTTGAAAAGGAACTGGAGAAATTATTGGCAATAGGTTTCATCATACCTATCAATTACTCATAGTGGATATCAAACATAGTACCTATGCAGAAAAATCCAATTGGTATCATAATATATACAAATGTCAGAGACATAAACAAGGCATCCCCGAAAGATGATTTTCCTCTTCTGAATATCAACATGATTGTCGATTCGACTGCAGGCTATGAAATGTTGTCCCTCATGGATGGATTTTCTGGCTATAACCAAATCAAAATCATAGAAGAAGATCAACACAAAACTACCTTTACAACCCCTTGGTGGACATTTTGTTACCAAGTTATGTCCTTCGATCTCAAAAACACCAGAGCAACTTATCATAGGGCTATGACTGTGATCTTCCATGATATGATAAATGACATTATGGAGGACTATGTTGATGACATTCAAGGAAAGTCCAGAACAAGATAAGAACATCTAGAAATATTGAGGCGCATCTTTCAATGCCTTCAAGATTACAAATTCAAGCTAAATCTAAATAAATGTGTCTTCGGTGTATTGTCGGGGAAGTTATTAGGTCTCATTGTATCCAAAACAGGGATTGAGGTTGATCCGGCCAAAGTTATAGCTATCACTAAAATGCCTCCACCTAAAAACCTCAAATAGTTACATAGCTTGCAAGGAAAAAATTAGGCAATCTATCATTTCATCTCCCAGCTTGCAAATAAATGCCATCCATTTACCCATTTTCTTAAAACATATGTTGCCTTTCATTGGGGTCCCGAATGTCATCAAGCCTTTTACCTACTAAATAAATATCTAAATAATTCCCCTATCCTTATGCTACCAACCCCAGGCAAGTCATTGTTGTTATATATATCCATGACCCAATGTGCTATTGGTGCCCTCCTATATCAATACAACCTCAATTAGAAAGAAAAGGTGGTCTATTGTCCCTACAAAACAACCCCTAGAGCGGACTCAAAGGGTAGAATTTAAGTGGTTATAGTAGCACAGGTTGCCACGTACATGAGACGAATTCGTACCAGGTCTGATAATCGACAAAAGAGGGTATATCTTTGAAAGTACCACCAAATAAGAGGGAAGGAAAGGAAGATCAGAAGACCAAAGTCACCATCTACCAACCTAACAGGACATATAAACCCCTCACTTGGAATATCTTTAATCCAATCAATTAATGGTTCTCAGGCTCAATCGAATGGAACAACAAAACCCTTTGTCAACTTCACTGGTAGCAGTCCACTTGTCCTCAATGCATAGAATCTAGTTCCACATTACCAGCATTGAAGAACATTCATTTTCTATTGGAGAAAATCATACACTCCTGGTGATCATGTCAAAGATATTGCTAACATTTGTGTAATCCATGAGATAAATGAAATGGTGTTGCTGTCAAATTGCTGGCGTCTTCGTTCCAAGGGAAGGCATTGTAATGGTTTAGGAGCCTTGGAGCTGGTTCTCTCCAAAATTGGAATCAGTTATGCATAGTTCTCCATGAGTAGTTTGGGGAAAAGGGGGACAATTTGTCTCTACTAGAACAATTGAAAACTATCCAGAGAGCTCCCAATGAGCAGCTGACTGACTTCAAACTTTAGATTTCAAAGGTCTTGGGATAGAATTCCAGTGGTCGTTAGGACAAACAGCTTAAGGTGCTTTTCTATACTATCTTAAGGCTTAGATTTCTGATATTTCTATGTTAATTCAATCTATGGGAGGCAAAACCTTACCTGCCACTTATAGAATTGCCATTAGGGCTGAAAACTATCTTATTCAAGCTGGTAAGCTGGCTCCTAGGCCTCCCATGTCCTTGTATCCAAACTTAAAAAATCCAAGCAACTAGGTCAAACACCCACTTTGGCTCCTATTCCCACTCATAGAAATCAAAGTTCAAATGAACTTCTACTTTATGCTCTAGTGCTTCAAATGAACTCCAAGAGGTTATGAAACAATTGTAAAACCTTCGAAATGAGCTAGTGACTATAAAAATATAGCAAGCTCAAAGTGCCTAGACTGTATCAGCCTCAAGCGCAGTACCAGGCTAGGCCACCATACCAGCCAATAGGCCACCCACTCCAGCTGTAAATCAAAGCCAAGTAAGGCCCTCCCACCAATAGACCATTTTAGCCCTATAAGCCCAATCTTGCATCTACTTCTAAAGCCTTAGTTCTAGTGTAAAACAAAATAGCTCAAGAGTATGATTGGTGTTTCCCATTGCAATGAACATCACAACCAATCTATGTGCCTCAATAATGATTTGAACCAAGCCTTGATGGTGACAACTACTGGCGTTGAGGGTGAAGTGAGTCAAGAAAAAAATCAGCAACAAGGGACATCTCAACAAAACACAACTCCAAATGATACTGCCACTTGTGAATTGGCAAGCTGAGGATTTTTGTGGCATGAATCAAACAATTTATCAGAGTGTAGTAGCTAACACAAGATCAAAGAAGAGGAATATTGGCGAAGGGAAGTCATTGGCTCGAAGTTATCTACAACCTTCCATCACTCCACAAGGTTTCGGTAAGTAAAATACAGCTCCAAACATGCAAGGACAGCCCAAACCACCTTCTATACCAACTCAAATGCCAGTTGTTACTACCCATGCATAAGAAAGGAATGTGTAGACTAAAGGATAACAAAGAGATGTTTCATCCCCATTTAGCATCATTGATCAAATGAAGAAGACAAATGTGAATATATCAATGTGGGAATCTTTATCCATCCCAGGCCAAAGAGATCTTCTACAAGATGCCATGAAGAATTGGTCAACTTCAAACCAGCATGTCCATATGCAAGAGAAGGTCCTCACAAATGCTGCTCAGCCTGAAGGGAATCATGGAGGACAATAAGGTAAAGTTTTTAAGCCCCCTCTATTCTATGTTTCATTAATCATTCGGGATAAACTAGTACACAATTACATGATTGATTCTAGGGCGAGTAGTTCTATCATGCCTAAGAAAACAGCTTATCAGCTGGGTCTCCAATATGAAGTCACATCAAACGGGGTAGTGAAATTGGATGGGACAATAGTGGCAATAGTGGGAGTGATTAAAGGTTTGAATCTTACCTTGCATGCATGCCCCAACATTACCATTTTGTAAGATGTGTCAGTAATAGATTTTCCACCAATCTTTGCCCTATCTTTATCAAGGGATTTCATAGCTAAAATTGGAGGCTACTTATCTGCTGACTGGTCACACATGTTGTTCAAAACAAGATATGGTACTAAGATCACAATTAGATCCAAACCAATTGCAAACTTTCATATTGAGCCTCATAGTCCAAGCCAAATCAATGCCAAATGTTCAACATTTGATCAAGAAGATTATCCAAGCACAGATGAAGCTGACACCAAATTTGGAAGTATCCAAGATTTGACTCTTGATGAATGGGTAAGCAAGGTACACACTTTTGATCCCTACCAAGAAGTAAAAGAATCTATGCTAGGATTCTATTGCATACATAAAGAAAACCATCCTATTCCTAGCATCAACAAATCAGGCCATAAGGATGACAATGAGGTATGGCACATATTTTTTGATCGATCAAGGAGTAGGAAGGTGTAGGAGGAGGAGGATAAGCTTGTTTCACCTCAAGGCATAAAACATTATTCAGTTTTTCGTTTCCAGTTTTCCTGTTCAAACAACACAGCTGAATATGAGGCCTTGATTCATGGACTTCACTGGGCCAGGAAAAGGGGCATAAAGAACTTGCAGGTGTTCGGGGATAGCGAGCTAATCGTCAACCAAGTTAGGGGACAACACACTAAAAAGAATGACCTGCTGAAGAACTACAAGAATAGGGTATGGGACCTCATTGAGGATTTTGAAGTTTTCAACATCGTGTCCATACCCAGGAAGAAAAATGAAGCCGCGGATAGGCTCACAGCAGTTGGAGAAACATTTGTTGTGGTTGAAAACATCAAAAGGAAAAAAATACAGCCACATATCCATGTGATTGTGAGGCCAGCAGTGCCAGATAATAAAACAAGCTGGCAGGTGTTTGAGAATGATTAACAGATCACCACTTTTTTGCAAGAAGAGGCTGAATTCTCAGCTAGGAATCAGGACAGACTAGAGCAGCAATATAGGGATCAAGTAGTGCAGTTGCAGACAAACAAGCTTCCCAAGGGTTTAGTAACATTGAAGTCTATCTTCAACCCTAACGACCAGTTTTGTAAGTAAAAGGCTAACATACAGGTCAAGATAGAAGATTCAGAGCCAATTTCGATTGGGGAAGGCAAAACACTTCAAATTGGTAAAGTGGCCACTGAGCAGGAGAAATCAGATTTCATATAGCTTTGCCAAGAATTTCCAGATGTCTTCGCTTGGAGCTATGAAGACTTGAGAGGATTCAATCTGAAGTTGGCACAACATACCATAGAATTGGATCCAGATGCTAAGCCCATCAGGCAGAAGCAGAGACCATTCAACCCTCACATTGAGCCTCTAATGAAGAAAGAGCTAAAGAAGCTAATAGAGGCAAGCATTATACTCCCAATCAAGCACTCAATCTAGGTTGCAAACTTGGTTCTGGTCAGGAAGAAGAGCAGAGAAATCAGGTTGTGTGTGGAGTTCCGAGACCTCAACAGGGAATCTCTCAAAGACTATTACCCACTTCCTTTAATGGAACAAATATTGCAAGTAGTATCCGGTTCAGAGAGATTCTCTCTCCTAGATGGCTACTCAGGGTATAATCAGGTAATGGTGAAAGAAGATGACCAACTCAAGACAACTTTCACCACCAAATGGGGCACCTATTCGTACAAGAAGATGCCATTTGGACTATCAAATGCTGGAGCCACTTTCCAAAGGGCAATGGATATGGCATTCAAGGGATTGATCAATAAAATAGTTCTGATATATCTTGATGACATCACTGTATTCTCCAAAAATGTAGCAGATCACCTGAGATAGGTATTTCAGAGGTGTAGAAGATTTGGGGTATCTTTGAATCCCAAAAAATGCATGTTCTTGGCTCATGAAGGAAAAATTCTAGGCCATATTGTTTCAAAGGAGGGGTTGACGATTGACCAAGAAAGAGTAGAAGCAATTCGAGCATTGC
The DNA here is from genome assembly GCA_019776745.2 of Taxus chinensis. NCBI lineage: Eukaryota > Viridiplantae > Streptophyta > Pinopsida > Cupressales > Taxaceae > Taxus > Taxus chinensis. Next base: position 303,454,297 of record CM034155.1, read on the forward strand.
TATTGCCAAGTCACAAGAAGGCTCTCCAAAGCTTCTTAGGAAGGATCAATTTTGTCTGCAAATTTGTGCCAAATTTTGCCTCTCATGAAGCCAATAACAATGATGTTGAAGAAGAGCATGGTATTTAAGTGGATAGCTAAAGGCAAGGCAAGTTTTGAGGCAATAAAAAAGGCTTTATCTCAAGCTCTGACTCTCGCCAATCCAGACTTCTCCAAGGACTTCATGCTATATGCCTTCAATGGTGGAGACATAAATTCTGCAATCCTGGTATAACAAAACAAAGAGGGATTAGAACAACCAGTTTATTTCTTTAGTCAAGGCCTGGAGGAATACGAAAAAAGGTACTCTTTCATTGAAAAGCATGTCCTTGGAGTGATCAGGAGCTTAAATAAATTCAATCACCTAGTCTCAAAAAACAATATCCAATTGTTGGTCTCTCATGTGGGAGTCAAGGACTTCCTTCTAAACAAGGATTTGAATGAGAGACGTGCAGGATGGATAACCCGTATCTTGGAATATGACATTGGGATCAAGGTCACAAAACTAGTACGTGGAAAAGGACTATGTGAACAGCTAGCTTTGAGTCGGAAAGTTTAAGCAGGTGATGAAAAAGTGACTACCTTAGTTCTACAAGATGGTCAAGAATAGGAAAATGATGACGTGCCTGCTCTTTGTTGGATTCAGAATATGATACATTTCCTACAGGTAGGCCTATGCCCTCCAGAATTGAGCAAAGCAAAAAGGAGATACTTTAGATTACAAGCCATTCCATATGTGCTTGTTGATGGTGTTTTGTTCAAGAAATACATCAATGAAGTTCTATTGAGGTGCATTGGGACAGGTCAAATTGAGAGGGTGTTACAAGATTTTCATGATGGAGATTCCAGGGGACATTTCTCTCCATGAGTAACATCTCTCAAGATAATGAAGGTAGGGTATTATTGGACCACAGTGTTCAATGACTGCTATACATGCATAAGAAAGTGCAAGAAATGTGCACTCTTCACGGGAAAAGAAAGACTAGCAGCACTTCCATTGCACCCAATTTTGGTTGACCAACCATTTATGCAATGGGGATTGGACTTCATCGGGGTCATCAATCCAAACTCAAGCCAAGGCCACAAGTGGATTCTCATGGCAACAGACTATTTCACCAAGTGGACCGAAGCAGTAGCGCTCAAAGAAGCAAATGAGTCTAACATACTAGACTTTTATGAAGGAATACTGACTAGGTTCGGTATGCCAGCCAGTATCATATCAGACAATGCATTGGCATTCATAGGTTCCAAGATTACAGAATGGGCTATCAAGAATGGAATCTATTTGACCACCTCTTCAAATTATTACCCATTGGGTAATAGACAAGCAGAGTCCACGAACAAGAATTTGCTAAGAATCATCAGAAGGAATCTAGATGAAAACCAAAGGACATGGCATACCGAGCTAAAATCAGCATTATGGGCTGATAAGATAACACCAAAAATATCTACAAGTAATTCTCCCTACAAGTTGGTCTATGGGAAAGAGGTAGTATTGCCTATATCATTAGAATTTCCTGCATTGGAGCTCATGAAGCAGTTGGAGTTGTTTGAGTTCAAACCAATGGAAGCTAGGTATGCAGAGTTGATGGAATTGGAAGAAATCAGAGAACATGCAGTTCAGATGATTGAGAAAGATCAGGCCTTAGTAAAAAGATGGTTTGATAAGAAGGCAAGAGCAAAGACCTTCCAGGAAGGGGACCTAGTTCTGAAATGGGATGCAGATTGGGAAAAACTAGGAAGGCATTCAAAGTTTTAGGCCATTTGGAGTGGCCCCTACATGGTCACGGGATGTAAAAGTAGTAATGCCTTCTAATTGTCTACATTGGATGGAGAAGAACTCCCAATTCCGGTTAACGGAATCTACCTTAAACATTGCTACTAAAAGGGAAATGGTTTACCCTTGTAAATATTAGCCTAGATTTCAATTCCTCTAAGTGCATATGCACATTGTCTTGTTGTAGTTAGGTTTTAATTTCCCTAAGTGCTCCGGCACAGGTTTTGTTTCTCTCAAGTTGAATTTCTACAGTTTAGCATGCTCTCAAAGAAGAAGTTGCAGTATCAAGCTCGGGATCAAAGATCAAGTTGGTTTCAGGTTATTTCTTATGACTCCATGCCCAATGGATTGCTAAAAGGCCACTGATCTTCTACCTAGCAGGTAGGCGACCCCGTTGAGTCACCAAATTGTAGTATATATCTCGCCCCTTGGGTAGATATGGGAAAAATAGAACGGTAAAGGGCGTACAACATAAGGTGTCGACATGAAGAAATTCACGCCTTGGCACAGGTAAACGGCGCAGGACATAAGGTGTCAACATGAAGAAATTTACGTCTTGGCGCAGGTAAAGGGCGCACGACATAAGGTGTCGACATGAAGAAATTCGTGCCTTGGCGCACGTAAGAGTATGTCGATATAAGGATGGATGCGCTAAGGCACATCTTCAGGAAGCGCAACATTTTGAGCATTGACACCCTGACAGAAAGCAAACCTTGACGTAGATATTCAAATGGCCATAACTTTTCACAGTGAGCTTGGATTCATGTAAGGTTGGACTTATCAGAAAGCTTACGAGGTCCTCTATCCAACTACGAATGGATATCTTTAATTGGGTGAGAAAATTTTCTTAAAAATGCAAAATATAGTTCGTTATCTTTTGGGTTTGCTAAGGTTCTCACCTACCACCATAATGAGATGAATTAAATGCAACCTGGAGGTGGTTGGGGTAGATTTGGAATTCCTCACTCTTTTTTCTCTCATTCTTCCTTTAAATTGTAAGGAGGGGCTTCTTTCTAAAGGTTGGACATTCTTGTTTTGCCCCTCCCTTGTTCTCTTTGGTAGTTGAATTTGACGAGTTCAAACCTCCCATCTAATACTGTAATGCAACTTTTCGTCTTGGCATTTTGGTAGTGTATTCTATCAATCTTTGGAGCAAATAATGCATGTTTGTGGATGATTCTCAACCCTCTCTATGTTCATTTACATCCGCCTAATATTTGACTGTAAATTTGGGTATCTGTGCATGATCTTGCATCGCATTTTAATGTTGTGTTTATTGGCAAGACAGGGGTTCTTCATTCCTCGGTGCATAACCTTTGTTAGTTTAGGTTTTATTTTATGCATCTTCTTACCCTGTCGCCTTGGAATGTTATTTTAGGTTTTTTAGTAAACCCTCTATATTTTACATGTGCATCTGAATAGAGGAATAGGAACCGGCCTTCATTCAGATAGCTTTTTCAATTTCGCAAGGTCCCACACTTGGGAAAGCTCCATGTTATGCAATCACACTAAGAGTCTCAACCCATCGAGTTGCAGACATTCAGGGGTGTTGTGATTCACCATCAACAAACACTCTCCACCTAGCCAATAATACAATGAGGAGAAGTTATCCTCCTCATTTTCTTATAAGCCCTAACCACAATGCAATAAAATATGAATCTAACTCATTGAAACACAATCAACACAAAATACAATCACATGAAGGAAACTAACAAAATACAAAAGACTAGAATTTACAAGGCCAATCGAGAAAATATCTATAAGGAGATCACTTATTCCTCCCAATGGGATTAGTTTCCCACCTTAAAACCCTCCAATATACATATAAAAACCCCGACATAATTCTTATGCCTCCCACATTTTCTTATTTCTCCATATAATATCTTATGTCTCCCTCATTAAAACCAAATAAGAAATGCAAGAATTTTCTTGTCCAAGGTGGGGCACCCAATCCAACTCCCTCCAAAACATGAAAACAATCTTATGCCTCACTACATATATGATGCACATATCCTTTTCCTACACCACACTTACACAATATACCCAAGAACCCAACAAGCATACCAAAAAAATCAAAAACATACACATATACACAAATAAAAGAACAAAATTAAACAAGAGTGTAACTCCTACCTTTCCATGGTAAATATTGATCCAAGAGTCACACACAAAGCTCTGTTAAGCCCTATCTAACCCCAACAACCTCTAAAAAAATCCACAAGCACTCCAAAATCCTCCAACTCCAAAATACAAGAGCACAAACGAAATGAAGTAACCCCCCAAAAAACAAAAGAACTTGCATAAATAGAAAAGGAGAGAGGAGGGTGAGGTAGATCCATGTAGGATTCCATTACAAATATCATCAACTCTAACTCACAAGTCAAACATAAAACCCAATGTGTAATAAATTGGTGGTTGAGAGGAATGAAAAACCACTTACACACACAATCCAAGCCCACAAACCCTAACGACAAAAAATGAAAACCATGTAAGAAAAATGAATTTAAATGTCACTTTTGTCTTAAAAAACACATAATGGGGTCTATTTATGACCCCCCTATCCATAGGTAGGGTTGGCATAAGAAATTAAGAGGTTTGGGACAAGTTTAGCTTGTCCCACAAGCCTCCAAAAAGGGCCCTTAAGCCGAAATCCGAATTTCCAAGCCAAGGTAGAGTGTACAACACCGAAAGTTACTTACACTTAACTTAAAAATACATAGTCCAAAAACTAACAACTCTAAAATGAATTCATTTTTCACACCCCAAATAACTTAATAACATGATTAAATTACTAAATAAAAGAACCTTAATGAATAATAGTAAAATAATACACATCACATTTAAATCACATACTCTACAATAAATTAAAGAATAAAAAAGGAAAAGGTGCACACGAGCCCATGGTCATAATTGGAGGTCATCACCCTCATGGGGACCCCCTAACAAAATGAACACACACAAACCACAACCTAGCACAAGTTTCCATGGTGACCTTAGTTGTATTCATTTAGTATTCCACTGTGGTTGGTCTCCAATCCCACTTTTGATTGTTGTGATATAATTACATGCAAGACACACGATACCTCTTTCGTCCTTGCAATCACATCAAAAAATTGGTGGTTGAGAGGAATGAAAAACCTATTACACACACAATCTAAGCCCACACACCCTAAGGACAAAAATTAAAACCCACGTAAGAAAAGTTCATTTAAATGTCAGTTTTGTCTTACAAAACACATAATGGGGTTTATTTTGACCCCTCTTCCATAGGTAGGGTTGGTATAAGAAATTAATAGGTGTGGGACAAGCTTAACTTGTACCACAATCCTCCAACAAGGGCCCTTAAGCCCAAATCCGAATTTCCAAGGTATGGTAGAGTGTACAACACTCAAAGTTACTTACACTCAACTTAAAAAATACAAATTCCAAAAACTAACAAATCTAATAAATGAATTCATTTCTCAAAGCCCAAATCACTTAATAACGTGATTAAATTACTAAACATAATCACATTCATAAATAACGATAAAATAATACACATCACAATTAAATAACATACTCTACAATTAATAAAAAAATAAAAAGGGAAAAGGTGCACACAAACCCATGGTCACAATTGGAGGTCAACACCCCCATGAGGACCCCGTAACAAAACTAAAACACATAAAATATAGCCTAACACAAGTTTCCATGGTGACCTTAGTTGTATCCATCTAGTATTCCACTGTGGTTGGTCTCCAATCCCCCTTTCGATTGTTGTGATATAATTACATGCAAGACACACGATACCTCCTTCGGCCTTGCAGTTGCATCAAAACATTATAGATAAAACATACACATATCAATCAATAAAATACGCATATAGTTAATTCATAATCTAAACTAAAAAATTTATTATTTGTATAAAATTTCAACTATATCTCAATTTTATCTTTTATCAATTTCAACAAGATCACAAAATTAGTTCAAAAGATAACTCCTACTCAATACAATGAGAATTTTGAATGTTAGTAATACATATATCAGCAAAACATCATCATCATCATCAAATATAATATGTTTCTCTATTTATCTAAGAGTACACAAAATCATACTATGAATCACAATCCATTAAAATCAAAATATATATATCATCTAACAGCATGCTAAACCAAAATGATACAATATATCCAAGTCTAAAGTCAATAGTAATTCAAATCAACATATAATAAGTGTCGAAGAGAAGTGGGCACTACATCCCTTTTTTTCCTCCTCGGGTTCACCATGCCAGCTGTTGTTGACTTTTTCACCCTAACCTGCCATCTTAAATTTCAATAATATTTATTTGGGAAATGATTTAGTAAGATCCTCTGCACTTGTTGGAATACATGTAAGATATCTTGAGTGTTTTGAAATATTTCATGGCCTTTTTCCTTTAGTGGGTAACAATCAATGTGGTTAAGGGTTGAAGTAGTCATGTCTATTTTGACAATGGATTTTTGTTGTGCATGTCACTTTCTTCACAGCCAATTGGATTTTCAAGGACGTGTGTCCTACGTGGATATAATTTCATTATATTTTTTTCAGTTTTTCTCTTCCTATAAATGTCTTGCCTTTGGATTCCTGTGCTTTTGTGTTTCTTCTTAGTGCTGGATAGAGTTTTCTTTGTTCCTCCTTGGTAAGATTTAGTAATGCTTTTGTTCTTGGGTTCTTTTGGCCAAAAAAAACATGCATTTGTGTCAGATTTAACTTCTGATGTGTATTTTGTAGGTTTATTACAGAATTTTTTTTCTCGTTTATGGTATTTAGTGTCAAGAGGCCTTCACCAAGTTCATAATGCTATGTTAGTAAACAATATCATCTCTATGTTATTGATGGGTAATGGGTAAAATAATATGTATACACATCCTTATTTAATTCGAAACCCTTGATGTGATGAGGAGAATGGATTTGAAAACCAGTCATATTAGTAACTAAAGAATCCAAAGAGGTAGTTAACGTTAATGTAAATTTAACCTAATGTCATTACTTCATGCCTTCACTAGTGAATATGATAAATATTCTTGGAGCTAGTGGATCCTTTGAAGATAGATTGCTTATTCCACTTCTCTATCAGACTATAATGTAGCATGTTGATTTTGAATAAATATATAATAGATTTTGTAATTCTGAATATTATATCTCCCATGTATTGGCTACATTTTCCCTCAATATTAAGAATTAATCAATGTTTAGAAAGCTTGAAGAAAAAATCCAAACTGTAACATGCCAAATAAAATAGGTCCACTTTGATTCTCAAATTTTAACATCACAGACAAGTGTCCAACTAACATTTGAAATGTTGCTAATATATTATAGTCCAAGGTTTTCTAAAAAAATTGTCATGGGTCATCAATTATTTGATAAAATAAACTTGAACTAGATACAGGGTACCTAATGCCAACCTTTTCTAGTCATCAGTAGTTTGATGAAAAAAGCTTCATCTAAATATAGGGAACCCACTACAACTTTGTACAAATGAAACTCAAAGTCTTAGTGTGAAAATAGCTAGAAGTCTTACCTGTGATTGCATTATCATCTTATCTATTAGTTTTTTGTAATTCCATTTCCTCATCCTTTTCAAGCACTTGTTATGAAAATAACATACATCAGGTGTGCAGACATGTTGGGCGTATTGTTATGGATCCTTTACATATTTTGTTCTGTAATGTTTTCTTAATTTTATTATTTAGTCCAATAATCTCATCTTGATCCTCATTGACTTGAATTAGACTGATATTGGGTTGCTAATGGTGTTTTCTTTTTTGTGTTAGTGCCTACTTCTATTCCTCTAATTTTCCTTTACTTGTATAAATAAGGCTATTACATTCTAGGGAAAAGTGGATCTTGTCTGATTCTCCTAAAAAGTAGATTGTTAATATTATTTTAGTTTTATTTCTTCATTTTGTAGATGGTATTGCCTCATTTAAAAAAAAAAGACTTATTCATTTTTTTATTTTTTTATTTAGTAGAAAGCCAAAGTTTCCATGTTTTTATTTGTCAACATTAATTATCATATTTTTCATAATGTTTTTTTTTATACATTGCATGAATAGTATACTTTGTTTCATGGTAATTGTTGCATTTCGTAAAACCTAAATAGACATATAGGGGAAAGTTCCCATTGAAGGTTAGGAAGTGGAGCGTGCTGAGAGGTTGTATTCCTGTGGGAGGCCACTTTAATACACCCCATGTAGGGTGTCAGACTATGCTTTGGTATTGATATTCAAGATGTGCTGGAGAGGCGAAAAGATCTCCAATGCATTTCATTGAGTGATGGAAATAATTTATATAAGATGGACACAACCATAATCAGGTGGAAGGTCCAGGAAAATATGGAGGTTGTAGACAAATATAAAAAATATGGAATATAGTTCATAACAATATAACTAGGCTAACATTCCCCCCTTATTACATTATTTTTGAAATGTACCCCCTAAATAACACAAATTTCACCCTTCCAAGAGATTTGATAAGTATATCAGCTACTTGTGCTTCTATATGATAGTACTGGAACTTAATGTGGTGGTTCAAGATGTGCTCCTAAATGAAGTGACAATTGATCTCAATGTTCTTTTTTCATTTATGAAAAATTTGATTTTTCACGAGCTTTAACACACTATGATTGTCTTAATAGAGAATAGGTAAACACTCTTTAAGAATGTCCATCTCATTAAAATTGTGACGTAACCATATTTCTCTACACACACCTCCTCGTGTGGTATGATATTTTTCATCTTTGGATGCAATAGAAAAAACATTCTACTTCTTACTTATCCATGGGATCGATCAAGATCTGAGATGAAAAATATATCTTGTAGTTGAATTCATTTCATCAACAGATCTAGGGTGGTTTGAGTCAACATATCCCTCTAACAATTATTGATCATTCTTCTTATATTCTAGACACAAATCAACTTTACCTTGGACATACCTGAAAACATAATTTTCTGCAGTATAGTGACATATCTTTAGCTCATACATGAACCTAGCAAGATAGCTAACAAAATAGCGTAATTCTGGTCCAGTATATGTCAAGTAGATAAGCACTCTAACAATCTGCCTGTAAATAGTAGCATCTACTTGAAGTGAGTCCTTGAATCATGAAATTTGAAATGTTTTTCCATGGAAGTGGATATAGGTTTAGAGTTTGAAATTTTGTACTTTTCTAGGAGTGTCTTGGTAGACTTTATCTAGGAGATAAAGATGTGATGCTTCTTTAACCATATCTCCAAGCCAAGATAGTAATGGAGTAGCCCCATATCAGTCACGTCGAATGTTCTTTTGAGATCATTTTTCACAATATCAACCTTATCTTCTAAACTGTCAGTGATCACAAGATCATGCACATTTAAAACAGGAATGAAAATTTAATTACCTAACTTCTTTATGTAAAAATTGGAATATGAGGGGATACAAGTTAAACCATGCTACAAAAGATGATCATCTTTCTAGATGTACCATTCTCTTGGAGCTTATTTTAGTCCATACAATGATTTGATGAGATGACATACCATATTAGGATGTTTTTCAACAACAAATCCTTCACGTTGGGTGATGTACACTTATTCTTTTAGATCACAATTAAGGAAATCACTCTTAATGTCCATCTGGTGAATTTTCTGACCCTTCTGTGCTAAAAGTGTGCAAAAAATAAAATGGTCATGATATTTACAATGGGTGCAAAGGTTTCTTCATAGTCAATTCCCTCTTTCTGATCATATCCCTTTTCTACAATTCATGCTTTATATTTGTTCAATGGATCCGTGTTCCTTATATTTTGTTTTGAAAACCTATTTTCAGAATATGGGTTTCTTTCCTTGAGGAAGATAAACAAGTTCCCATGTCTCATCCTACATGACTGAGTCATATTATACATCCATGGCTTTCTTCCACTAAGATTAACTGAGTGTTTCATGAACATTTTTAGGTTCAGATTTTTTAATCAATGTACTCATGAGTGCAAAATTTACCTCATTTATTTTCCGACTCCATATGAAGTATTTGGAAGTCATTGCACATGATATTATTTTATGGTGATTTTTACCAACTTCAGATGAGAACTCGACTTCTGTTGAGAATAATTTTTTTGTTAACGTGAGGGTGGATGTGTAGTAATGTTGTATATCTCACCAAGGTCAACATATAGCCCGACTTTCAGCTCATATTTTCTCCGAGTAGTCTATTCTTGATCATCTTATGACTTGAAGACTAGTTGATGAGAGGTGGTTGATGATAGTTCTTCTTTATGTAAAACTAATTCAAAGGATGACTCGTCATAAACCACGTATCATATTTTGTATATTTTATTCATATTAGGATCCATGAGACTGTAAGCGTTTGAGGTAGTGTTATAGCCCAATAGGATCCGCGAGAGTCTCTTTGACTCGATTTTATTTCTCTCTTAAGATGGGAAATTCATATATGCTTTGCAACCAAATGCTCATAAATGAGAAATTGATGGATTTTTACCACTCCATTCCTGTTCTATCATTTTATCGTGTAGAATTTTCATTTGTTCTCTCTTAAGAAGATGAAAAGATGTTTTTACTGCTTCAACCCAATATCGTTCCTCCATGTTTTTCATTGATAAAATGCAACAAACAATCTCCATCAGTGTGTGATTATGTCACTTAAAAATTCTAGTCTTCCTTGGTGTATAGGGATTAATGTCTTGTTGGTTCAGGAATGACAAGAACTTATTTGATGTCAATTCCCCCATTGATCTGAGAATAGTAGAGGAAGAGGTTTTCCATTCTCTTTTATAACACACCGATAGAAGATATGTAGATAATGAAAGGATTCACTCTTCTTCTTCAGGAAAAACACCCACATATTTTGAGAGTTATCATCTAAAAACAATTGGAATTACTTATATCTTGAAAACGAAGCAGGTAACAACCCATTTAGATTAGTATGAACTACCTCCATATGCTTCTTGATATGGATGGTGCTCACCTTAAATGGATCCCTGTGTTGTTTTCCTGGAAGATATCTAGGGAAAATAGGTAAGGAACTGACCACTTGGGAAGTCTACGCACCATTGCTTTTGAACTAAACTGGTGCAAAGATCTAACAGACAAGTGACTATATTAGTAATGTGAGAGGGCACTAGATTCTATTTATGAGGAAGATAAAACTACTACAAAAGATGAAACAATATCTCAAGAAAATAACTTATCTTTTAGAAAATATCCAACAATAATTGTACCTTGTCTTGAGATCAAGAATTGAACAAAACATTCTACCTTTAGATGATGATTCAGAATTTGAGTGAATAACAAGAGGTTGGTAGTCAATCTAAGAATATATAGTACATTTCTATTTGTACATTTTTGTGTTCCTAGAGGAATAATTACTTGGCCTATTCCTTTGAAAATGTACTCTTTTTTATCTGTTATTCTTACCAAATCACTAGTAGGTTGTACTTTCCACATATTAGCCAACTTCTTGTTACCTAACATATGCTTACTAGAACCTGAGTCTATCAACCAAACATTCCATGTGGGCTTTGAGGTCAGGCAGACTAACACGAGGTTCTTACTACAATTAGCTCCATCACATGTATCCTCATCAGATTCATCATCCCGTTGAGCTATGAGATATCCCTTTTGTATTCTTTGATAGAGATGTATTTTTTATTTCTAAAAATTGTTGCACCTAGATGTGCTTATTGGACTCAAAAACCCTTGTTTCAAGCCATTGTACCAGTAGTTTTTAGTGTCATGATTGTTTGTTTTTTAGATATGACACCATTTCTTTGACTTTTAAGATTTCTATTTTTGATGTTGATGTGTTTTTTATTGCTTCTTTAGGGATCTGTTTTGAAATTTCAGGCCATGTTGTAGCATCGAGAAAAGAGATTTATCTTGTGGCTCATCTGGAACTTAATTAATGACTTCTTCTTATTGCAGTAAGTTCACAAATTATTCAAACATAAATTTCCATTCAGAGACATTCATTATGATAACAAACAATCAGAACTGAGAAGGGAGTGCCCTCAAGGTGATCAAAACAATAATTTTTTCTTCTACTATCTCACCGAGCATCAATAACTCCATTTTCAGCTTAGCCACACGATCTAAGAACTCCTCAATGTTCTCATCTAACCCCATAGATAAGGTATGAAGTTTGAGCTAAAGATGGAGGATCTTAGTTTTATTATTCACCTTAAATATGGTTACTAACTAATCCAAGGATTCCTTCAATTTCTCCACATCTTAGACATGTGGTTTCACATCATCGATGATTTTTAGCATAATCAACATAAATTATTTGGCACCAGCTATCTCATATTTCATGAGGTCATCAGGGTTAGTAGGAACTATCACAAACCCTGTGATGATTCCCCATAGTCCCTCCTACTGAAGGATGGTGCACATATTCATTTTCGAGGCCACATAATTTGGCCCTTTGAGTAATCATGAATCAGAAAGAAACAACTTATGAATCAACAATGTAACAAAAAATAAAGAAACTTTTATTAATTTCAGAGAATTATTACAATTCTTCACTCACTATTGAGAGAATCAGCCACTGACATGTGCTCGATACTCATGTGGTATTATACGGTGATGCTTTTTTTAGTATTCTTCCTTAGCTTTGCAATCTTCTTCGTGGTTAGTTTCAAGCTCTTGTCGAACTATCTTTTCTTGGAAGATGACATTGAACAATAAATATTCTAGGAGTCCTTTTTGAACTAGTTCATCGAATACAAGGTTTCCAATGTTGAGAAGCTCGTTAAGTAAGGAAAAGTAGAACCCAAAGATTTCTTTAACATCTTGATGGTGTTATATAGCTTGTGAGTCTTCATGTTGGATTTTGACAGTACCTACTCTCTATCTCTCTCATGCTTCACATATTGTGGAGGTACGTGGGACATAATTCAGATCGTTTGAGGCTTCTTTTTCCTTCACACTAGATATGATACTTTAGATAGAGGATGCTTCAATTTTTCTTCTTAGGTGCACTCTCTAAGCCTATAACACGGAATTTCTACACCACGTCCATTATATTATGCCAGAGATATTGTGTCTTCTCCAAATGGCCATGGAGTCACCAATTTATCATAACAACGTCTTAGATGTAGTAGATTTTAGAATTGTTTTCCTTCCTCCTACACCAAAATATTTATTATTCTTCCCATGTCCATGTTATCTCCAACACCTTATGTTTATGTTTCCACTCTTATTCAAAGGTCAGTAAATACCCAATTTTGGTTGTAGATTGTGGTATTATTTTTCCATTAGTGTCTTCCAAGTTGAACTTGAATTCTAATAATTTATAAAATGTTGCAAGATTATTTGAGAATGGGGGCTTAGGTGTTAATGAAATCCACTCACCAATAGGATGAATTTTACACCCATCAGTCCTCCTACGTACCACGTTTGAAGCAACAAAATGCCAAAGAAAAATAGACAACAAGTGCATGTTTATGGGACATTTTTATAAATAGAAATTTCCGCTAATGCAACTCTTCACGTCAGCCTAACCATGAAAATAATAGAATGAATTGATGCTAGAGAGAAATTATAAAACCAACAAGCTCTAGACACATTCCACAGGTCCCCAAAATCAATTAGGGTCTTATAACATATTGTTCGAGAGAAGAAAAGCTTTGCAATGCATTTCATTGAGTGAGGGGAAAATTTTATATAAGATGGACAAAACCATAATCAAGTGGAAGGTTTGGTAAAATAAGGAGGTCATAAACAAATAGAAAAAATAAGGAATATAGTTTGTAAGAATATTACTACACTAATAAGCTTGTTGTCTTCACTTTTTTCAACCTATTTTTCTTATGTTTATGATATCTAATGTTTTATAATTTCTTCTTAGATTGGACTAATGATAACACGAGGTCAAATTTACATTCCCCATGTTGGTTTTTTTGTTACAATACCAGAACTATGTAGGCATGAAGAATTTAAAAGGACTTTTGTTCATTGTGAACGTGTTCCATCCTAAACAACCACGCCCAGAAAAACCGTAGATTACAGAAATTGTGAAGGAAACCCTTCACTTACAAACATAATTTTTCATCTATCTTTCTAAATTTCACATGGTAGATTAATTATCGATAGGGTTTGGGATGGTATACAACACAACTATAGATGCTAAGAAGTGTAAGCCCCTATACAATTTTGAAGAATATGGGTGTATTTTTTTGGAAGGGGAAAATGAGATTTTAAAAAGATAACCCTGTCAAGAAAATCCGCTTTGTCCAAAAGAAATATTTTCCGAAGAAAAAGAAAATTGTTACATTGTTCATGTTCTTTTTTGGCTTCGAAAATACTTGATATAAATATCATAGTATAACCACTGTTAGTTTTTTGGAAAGCTTCAAATACATAATGTTAATATCACTCTCTACTCAGCGTTTCTTAGTAAGTAACAAATATGTTATTGAATTTACTCTTTCAATATTTTCAATGCTAATATGACATTTACTGCTATGATGGTTTTATATTGTGGTGACTTTTTATCAGTGTTCATTTCATTCTAGCATTCATGATTACTATGCCTTTATTTATATACTCATTTGTTTAGCATAATTTGAGTTGGGTTTTTGTGTCATTAAATTAATGCATGGGAGCCAATGAAATTTGGATTCTCTTATGAACATTATAAATTTATTTCTCCACCTACTCAACCAATCCTAGAGTTAGAAAACCATAAAAAAATAACAAAACTAATTGATTGATCTATTGAAAAAATGTTGAGAAACAAACTTCGTGCTCAGTCCTCATAGAATTTAGTCCTTTTTCATTTTAAAATCATTATAAATACTTAACATATAACTTTGTTGAGACAATAATATTGTATAAATGAACATAAGAGAGAAATAATCTAAAGTGGACTGAGACATTGGTTTTTGTATTTTAACTCCAACATAGTAAAAAAGCATTTCACCTTACAAAAATAAATATTCTATTTTCACGTAGATAACATGAAAAATAATCCATTAAGTGGCATCATGGAAAGTGAAGTCTGATCATCCCAACAGTGTACAACCTCTGTAGTCAAAATGTATTTATTATAATGAATGTAATAAAATAGTTTTGGAATCTTATCCAAAAACACTCTTAGAAAATATGTTTCTACATTCACTACCATACTTATCATCGTAAATTAATTTAATTAATGTTTTATACAAAGGTTTACATTCTTTACAGGATATAGTTCCATAATGAAATTAAAAATTCACAAATAGAATCCTTGTGTACCTTGTGGAAGGATATGAAATGCACAATAGGAAGTAATATTCACAGTTAGGAGAGGTTCCCAATTGAAAATGAATTATTTACTCAAGAAAGTATAAACAAAAAAATGAAAATTTCTTGTCAGTATTTAGTTTAAAAAAACCATTTATTCAACCCTTGTGATTCTCTTGAATGCCCTAAAAATTTATTATTACAATGAAATGAGAAAATTAAAAGGGTAGTAGAAAATCCAGATCATCCAGTATTATGTGTTTCCTTTAAATGATAATACACCTCTTACATCCAAATAATAAAGATTGTTATTACCTCTTGTACTGAGTGTAATATGTTCACTTTTTCATGTTTAGGAAATGTTCTCCATACCCATAACTTGTGTATAACTGCACCCTCAAACCCATGTATCTATTATTTCTCAATAATAACACAATACACATGACCAACTAGGATATTTATTAAAGATAATAAATACCATAGAATATAGAAGAATTTGTATGACAAACTATAAACATTCAATATTTAACAGACCACATTCCATAATAAGGTCTCTGAAATCCACAACAAAGAACAAAAACCTCATGATTAATGGTTAAAATGATTTCTTACTAGAAGATAAAATGTAGTATATATTACTTCATTGAAACATAAATTCTTGGGAGAAGTGAAGAAAATAAAACCAATTCTAGAAACTAAATTAAATAATATAAATAGTATAGTCAAATGAAACAAGCCTAAGTGGGGAATCATTGGGGTTTTTCAGAATTGAGTTTGGGTTCATATCCTGAGGAGATATGTCAAGGGTTGAAATTGGGTAACATATAACAATCAACCCTTGATGACTCTAGGTGAAAATTGTAATCATTGCATCTATGCCTAATGTTACCTTGTTAAGGAGTTTACTAAAATAAGAAAAATGTCAAAAACACTATACCAGGAAAGCTCTTGTGAACTAATACAATTAGAATAATGCTAACCAATCATATTTTTTTGGGATTGTCGCTTGTTAATGGTGCTTCTAGAAGTTACCATGAATAGTACTTGACTGAGAAGAATTATAAATATTGTTATTTGGGATTCAATAGCCACATAAAAATATTTTTTTACTTAGTAATGTTGGGTACTTATATGAGTCACTGTTAATGTGGTACTACATAAGCTTGAGCTACTTTTTGAACATTTGTAAATGTCGGTCACACTTCACTCCATGTAGCCCTTAATCATTACCCCACAACATAGGAACATCTACCAGAGGCATGGACTACAGGTGAGTAGGTTAGATCATGGTTCACTCTCTTACAAGTGCCTCTGTTTCCATCACATTTAAACCCCTAGGATAGCCAGAAAATAATTCTCTGAGCAACTGAATTTTTTTATAGTCTATCAAACCCCTTTACCTCATAACTCCAGAGATATATAAGTCACGTAAATTTTTTGTGAAAAACTAAACAATGAAATAATTGTAGCCCAATTTTTTTAGAAAACATTTAATTACAATTTACCACAAAAAAATCACAATTTAGATATTAGAAAATGGATGTCCATATGTAGATGTATAATTAGATATAAAATGTTTTCACAATTTTAGGTTATATTAGGAGCAATTCTATTTAGAATTAATCATATAGATTTTAACATCATAATTTCTATCATGGAAAAATTTATGACAAAAATCCCACTCTATTCTCTATGATCATCTACTCATTTTACAATATTATCTTCTTAATTATCAATAAATATTTAGTACTCAAAAAAATTTTACCTTCTAAGAAACTGAGATATCAAATATTTTGAGACCGAAAACAAACTGAGAAATTTTTTAATTTATGAGCATCAAAAACAAATATTATAATATTTATAATATTATGTCACACTAAACATGTTTCGATATGAAAATAACTTGATTGGACATAATGTTTTCCATGGATATGAATTCCATCAGTGTTTGGACTTTGTTTAGGAGCTCTTACGCTTAATCGACTGACTTAAATCTCAAAAGAGTAATTTAGTGCGAGTTGCATTTGTTGATTATTCACAAATCGCATGTTCATCACCACAACATTTATCTGGACGATAATAAACATTTCCCTAAAACATTTAAAAGCATAAAAAGTTTCAATTTTCAAAAAACTATACAGAAAACAATACATTTTATTCACATAGAGATATCAAAGAATTAGTCTTGTGAAGCTTTATTATATTTTTTTGTAAGTCTGTAATAAATCAATACAACTTGTCTAGATTTTTTAATTCTTCTTTAACTAGTTTTTTTTGA
Organism: Taxus chinensis; assembly: GCA_019776745.2. Taxonomy (NCBI): domain Eukaryota; kingdom Viridiplantae; phylum Streptophyta; class Pinopsida; order Cupressales; family Taxaceae; genus Taxus; species Taxus chinensis. Next base: position 303,471,622 of record CM034155.1, read on the forward strand.
TGGTTAGTTCATGTTTGTGTACAAACCCATTTGCTAATTAAAAACTTATATATAATGGAATTAAGTTGGTTGAGGCATGGTTTAAAGGCCTGATTTGCATGATGTTTTTAGTAGAGGTGTTTGTAAAAATCCCATTTACACATGATAAAATCAATGCAATGGAATTATATTGATATTCATTAATTTATTTAGAGAAACTATGTTTTTGTTATGATACATAAATTTGACTTTTCCTCTGCTAAATTTCCTTCCATCTAACACAACTTGTTTTGAATTTTTAAAGAAATGTTGATTGTTTTATGTCGTCATTAATTTATTTTATGACACAAAAATGCATCTAATATTTGGTAACTTTTTCTGACAGAAACAACTGTTGGGTTTGTTTTTTCACTGACCATAAAAATTGTTAAAAAAGTAAGTGATGTGCATATATTACATCATTATATTGGATTAAGGTGATTTAAATATTTTAAGTATTTATAAAAATGTAAAATTTTGAACTATATTATCTATATTGTTCCCACCCACAATACATATAATCCTCCTAAAAAATTTAAAATCCTAAGAAGAAAAACACTAACGAAGTATGTTGTTTCCATTTGTTTGTTTTAGTGATTGCAAAAGATGTCTTTTACTAGCCCAAAAACTATCTCATTGATTCTTAAATTACTTGCACTTATCAAAAGGTAACTTCCTAAGGTCATCAAATAATGGATTCGCTTCTCAATTACTCAATAACATCTTATTTACCATGGTCAAATTACTTGCAATTTCAAAATCTAATTTCTATTTTCATACAATTCAGTCCAAAAATTATAAGGCCCCTCCCATATTTCAAATTGAAATGAAATCTTGAACTTGTATTGAACAAAAAAATAGTCTTCAATTATTTCCAATATCTATTTCATTAATGACATTTGAATAACTATGGTAAAGTAAAAAATATTAAATGTGTACCAACTAATAATAATATGCACATTTATTAAAATTAAACAAATTTCAAATATGACTATAATGTTCCTCAAAGGTTAGAAAATATTACACGCAATAGAGATAAAATTGACTAAAGGAGGTGTATTGTTTATCATTAAAGTAACCCCCATTATGGCCTAACACTATAATTGTTGAACTTGTCTACATTACCTTCATAATTGAACTCTTCAGTTCAACACCATGTGCACCTATTAGACGGAAATCATATTCAACCTGCCCTACCTCCCTCAAAATCTCAAGGCAATGTCCTCGACAAAATACTGCAAGAAGGGTCTATTGTGCTACTTCATAGATATGTTTCCATAATTTTTAATACAGAACTATAAGTTGCATTTGTGTCATTCTATGATTTTTGCCAAGTCTTCTTTAGTGATTTTTTTATGTCAATTATTCTTTCTGTGTTGTAGTATGGTTCTTATTACTTACATGAACAACATTTTCTTCACCTGGCAAAAGAAAAGAACAACTATTTCTATTCTGTAACACATTTTATGAGGAAAAGAAATAGTATGTGAATCAATGCCACCTGCACACATGCACTTGTCTCCAAACACACCTGCCTGTGATAGATACATTATTACAAACAATGAAAAGTACTCCATAGAAATTTATGACTTAACCATAATACAAGGGATCTTTTCAAAACAACTCTTAGAAGATAGAGATATTTCTAAAATAATTCTTAGACATAACTGAAATATAAGGGGTAGTGTTGTATTTATTACCTTTGATTTCATGGAGAGAAAATGCAGAGAGATAGGATCACTTCTTTAAATGAGGATACAAAAAAATTCTATGCATAAATAGAAAATGCAGACCTATACAATATATCTAATGGTAGAGTGGGTAAAGAAAATCATTCTTATTACCATTTAAAAAACCACTTTGAAATTATTTGCTTTTTGTTATCCAAAATTAATCCCTCAAGGTAATATGGATAACTTGCATGAATTCTTCAAGCTTGAAAGAGCAGGATTGATTCAAGGCTCAAAATCACGTTTTGGGGGTCCTTTTGGATTATCTTTAACTTCCCCATCAAAGGAAAAAATCCAGGAAGTTAGATTTTTTTAAAAAAATATGAAAAAATGGCCTCAGATAGACTTTTGCAGAAAAATTAGATATTTTTGTCCCATACGGTTCACGGGACGTTGGGAAAGATGGGACTTGAAAAGCCAAAATGGCCACAAGTAGTTGGAATTTACAAAAACGAAAAAATTTCTCCCGCACGGTCCACACGACAATTGGGCCCAAAAAATACAAAATCACTGAAATGCAAGGAAAGTGCAGCGAAGTCGGATATTTTTGGTCCAGGAAGCACAAGTTCATGAGGTACAACTAGGACCCAAAAATCTAAAATCAACGTAGTCAAAGAGGAATCGGTAAAATCAAAAGTTTTTGTCCTGCGTGGTCCACGAGAAAGCTAGAACATAGGTACGTGCGGGATTCAAAATGCCAAAAATGTCGATTATAAAGGGGATGCATCGAATGTGAAAGTCAATGGCCCTCATGGCCCGGTCAATGGTGGGACAGTCAAGGCATCAAAAGCTGAAAAATATGCAAGCAAAGGGAAATAGTGCAAATTGGTAAAAGTAAGAAAATGACGCACGGATGGTCCAGGTAAGCACGGGACACAAGTTCCCTGAAAACCTACATTAGGTGCAATACAATGAAAAAAGTCAACTTTATACCCCCGAACTTCCAATGGCCATAACGTTTGACCCCGAGCTCTGATTTTCATTAAATTTCACTTTGTGGAACGAGCACGACATCCTATACTCCACAAAAACTGGATTTTCATTAAATTTGAATTTGTTAATTGTGATGACGGGATATATGTGAAAATAAACAAACCATCTTAAGCTATAGTCAATCAACTTCTAATTGTTGTTAAATGGCATAAATTCCTGGTAGACCCAAAATAGCTTCCCACACTTAGAAGGTCATAACTTATATAATTATCAATGAAAATGCACAAAATTGGTACCGTTGGAATTGTTTTTCTGATCCCAACGCATAAAACAAAAAATTAAGAAAATTATGAATAATCAATGGATATTTTTCTGAAAATGTGGCCAGGTTGACAAAAAGTATTTTAGGGGTGGTTGGGATGCATTAATGAACCATGTCCTGACATATTTCATTGTTGCAAGTTATGGGATAGTATGGTGGGCCTTTTACAAGAAAAAACCCATCATTTCACTCTATTTATGACATATTGAAAGTGGTGAGAAGATAGATTTCAGGATTTTCAATATTTCTCTCTCTCTCTCTCTCTCTCTCTCTCTCTCTCTACTCTCAAAATTCTCTAAATGGAAGTGTTGGACTCATTGTAAAGGGAAATAGTTTTGAGTAGAAAAAATTTGTCAATTTTTTTTGTGAAGTGAATGTAATGCAGGCCTAGTAGTGGACTCCTTAAATGGTGATCCATGACATTAATTTTTAATAGATTGGACTTTGCATATCATTGATATAATCAATATAAATTTGTGGATGTATCTTCCCCTACTATTTTTGTTTGCATTCTTATTTCACTTTCAATCTCATTTCCTATGCATTGTTCTTACCTTATGTTATTGCAAAGATTCATTATCATTGTGTAGGTATGGAATATTTTTGTGAAGGAATTTTCTAGATTGTGTAGAACTATTATCCCCCTTTAGTATGCACTTCGTTGTAATTTTCACACAGTGGAAGACTATCCTCACACTCTCTTTTTATCGTATATCATTGCTTTAGTTTAGGCTTTATTTTCATGCACTCTCTCTCCCTGGTCCCTTGTAAATATTAGATTAGGATAGATACTCATTTTCCTACATTAGAGTAGATTGTGGTAGGTAGTTTAAGAGCAAGAACCAACTTTATCTTGAGGTCTATCACGAGTAGCAAGTCCCACAAATTGGAGATAGTACCCTTGTTATCCAATCATACTGTGATCTCAAGCACACACACTTGTGTATACCATATGGTGATGTGATTCAGAGATACCACATCCCTCATCTACTGTCTCTCCCACGATTGACCTATAAAATATGTTCCTCTCCATCACTTCTGCTTCAATGAGATAAAAGATATACCATCCATTCCTACACTCTAAATGGTGGAATTAATTGGTGTTTTGATGGCCATTTCTCCTTCCTTGACCATTCATCACAGAAATAAGTTTGAGGCTATAAGGAGAACATATATAATGTAATATATGTCTAGATTCAGTATCACCATGACCTTATATAACTAACATTTACATGATCTTTGCAAAGAGTTATTAGAGATACTCTTAGTTCCATATTTTCCAAACTTGGCAATAAAATATGGGCATGCCACAAATTTCAATGGAACCATTTTCCAATCTTTGCATGCTCTTTGTGATTGGATATCTCTGCCAAATTCATGTGTTATGTGCCTGTTAGTCACAAGCAAAAATGGGCCTCCACAATCTATGGTTGTTGATGGTACTTTGTTAAAAAATTTACAGATGGGAAATCTTGAAACCAATGAGTGGGTAATTGTTGAAGCTAAATTATTGAACATAAACATGGATAATGTCTTCTACATGGATTTCCCAACAATGGTGGATGAAAAAAAAATGCAGAAACATTTTTTAGGAACAACTAAACGGTAAATGGTTTTACAAAAAATGTAATATTCACGTTCAAAAATTTAATTATAAGTATGCTCTACGTATGTATTTAAAAGATGTTATAAGGGAGATTAAAGAGGTTGATGCATTTGATGACACTAAAAAAATGATAATGGGAATTAAAGAATTAGAGTTACAATTTTTTAGCATTGATAACGATGCCACACAGGAGATTTTCGATCATGTCATTGGACATGTGTTCCTCTTCACTCTTTCCCTTAAAAAGGAAACATACAATAGAAAAACCTAGTTGAAATCTGTGATTCGTAAGTCAAAGACAACATGATATGTCCTAAAAACTCCTACATATGTGTGTTCTATATTTTGTTGATGCACAAAACCTCCCTTCACAACTACTCTCTTCTTATGTTTTTTTCCCGTAGTACCTTTTGCAAGTTTATATTTTTATGAGAATATTGTATCTTCCTTGCTACATGTATTCTAACAATATAAAAAACAAATACTATTTACGCAAATCAACTATGGTCATCCACATAATTCTAATTCTTCTACATTATTTATCACATCTCCCTCATATATGATTATGAATGAAATCATTTCATGTTTCTATTATAAAAAATGGATTAGTTGATGCCATTTCCCATGTGTATAATTACATTTATTGTTATATTCCCAAGAAAAATATAATGTTTTAATCTTATCATGCTTGCACATTTATATTTGCGCTTCAATAATGATCTTTACACTAATTTCTTGTTATTCATCAAATTTCATGGAGAAAACTCCAACATTCAATTTGGTGACTTTCAGATGTCTCCTCATGAAACAAGGGATCATAGACGTGAGTATTACAAAAGAAACATGTTGCGCATCACTAATCAGTAACGCCATAGATACCACACTCACATACTAGATGGCGCACCTTAGAGCTTGCTTCCTTCACACCAGTGACAAATTTAGGCACCCTCGCTAAGTATTTCTGCTTCCACTTACTATTATAACTCACCTTTCCCCAATCTTCATCGCCAATGTTGTTTGAATTCTGGTTGAAGTTCCCATTCACAATATTCCCCCTACCACACCTTGAATTCCACTTCAATCACCAACATTTATGGATATACTCCCTTGCCTTCTCTCTCACCAAAAATAACCTTGACACTTCCATCCTTTAATCTAACACAAAGATGTTTCCATAAAATAATTGATACCTTTGTAAATATGTATACATGCTTAGTATTTATGGAAAGCTACCTTGGAATCATTGGGAAAATGAGTGAAGAGAAATATGTATCCAATAGATGCTTGGTCAAGAAAAATGCTCACCACTTCACTACATGGAACAACATGAATCCAGGTCATCAACCTATAACTCTTAAATGCATTGCAAAAGTGGAGGAAATTCTTATTGCAAGAGTCAATCCAATCTTATAGGTTATCAGGGTTTGTGGGGGATAATAAAAATACACTATCCACACTATTAGTTTCCTATAAAACATTGAATTCATTCTTAAATACCTTCCATAACATCTTGTTAAAGTGGACGTCTTACTTTAATACATAAAAGGGAAGAACAAAACAAAGTATTATTTCTATGTTAACAGGTCATGAGTTTTGGATACACTCCAATTCAAAATTACAAATGTTCCATATTTCAAATATGTTTTGATCAACTATGATGCCTTGACCTATTTATCAGTTGAACCCACTGATGTTTCTTCTATCTTGTAAGCTATTTAAATATATAATCCCCTCTATCAAGAGGACATTCCTCTTATGTCTAATAAGGAGGAATTTACATCGCCCAATATTCAATACCATCCATCATCCTTTGTCTTAGTTTTCCCAAATTTAGGTGTTGAAGAGGAGGAGATTCAACAGTTCTTATTTGGTTCAGCAAATTTCCTGCCGTTATATTTACCTTGGCTCGAAATCGGCCTTTCAACAATCAATGAGTACTACATAGATGCCTTATTTTAAATGGCATTCCCAAACTCTTTTCCCACAGGTTCAGCCATGTTTAAACAACCTCAAATAAAAGAGGTCCAACTTCACAAATATGCACGGCACCCGCTCTTTTACTTTGACAACTACTTTAGAGGGCACCCCAGGTTCATATTATTTTTTATCAATGTCATCATGCATTATCTCATCCATAAACCAAATTTTTTCTTCATGAGACAATATATCCTTCAAAACATTACAACAACTATATGCACTCTATGGGCATGCCTTCAAGATAATACAAATGATGCATTCCCGCAAAATATTATGTGGTTTAACACGGAACTTCATAGAACTAGGTCTTTCTTGTCAAAAAGAAAAGGTGAAGTTTTCATTATGTTTAGAAAACTAGGTTTTGGTACACAAATTTGTTCTCCCTCAGAATTTGAGTAGCATCATAGGTCTGGCAGGAAGCTTAGAGGCAAGGAAAGCAGCTTGCTCTTTGTCAGTCAGATGTTGAGAAATGGGTAGCACCCACAAGAGGATTTGACATATCTCACTACATTATGGTTGTGCCTTTCAACCAGGGTGAGAGGACCCTTTTATACCCTGTTGTTTATGGAGGAGATGGAGATTTCCATCCTTGTGAAGTATTAAGAATACCTTGAAAAAAATATGATCAATGTAACAAAACCTTACTCTCACAAGTTGTCACTCTAGCTAATGGAGATATTTTCTACGCAAGGTTCATGCCACTAAAGACAATGAAAACTTGATTGTTTCTACATGTTTTGGTAGTAAACATTATGCATTTGTACACATACATGAAAATCAAGGGTAATATGGGTATGATTAGTTGGTTTTGAATGAATTTTTGTGGGAGGTGAAGCAGGATAAAATTGATTATACCAAATATTTGACAACTTTTACAAAAAAGGAAAGCTCGAATAGTAAAATGATTTCAAAGTAGCTAGGGTGTTCCTTTAACTAGAATATTTTCTCTAATGGAGGATGAGATCAACACTTTTCACACAAACTTCAAGGATCCAAAATGAAGTCTCAAATTGGAAAACTCAACTAAAATTTATCAATCTCTATTTCTTCATGCCTAAGATACCATCAAATGTTGACAAACAATCTTATAGTCATTCTAGTAGTCACAGTGATTTTAAATTTTCTTATTTCACTATCAAATGAAGGATCTTCTGATAAATGAAATTGCAAATGCCACCAAACTATCACAAAAACAAGATCTTGTTTGATTCACACAAATTTTCAATGTAAGAATGCAACATGAACAAGAAAAATTACTTCCAGACATTTAGAAATGAAGCAAACACAAATTTTAGCCAAGAATAACACAGAATAACTCAAGTTTAGTTAAATTTATCAACAAAGGAAAGTTTCTTGAACAATCTCAGAGCTTTTCAATGGCTATACACTTGCAATCACCTTGACATGATCAAATGTAACAAAAAGGAGATAAACAGGCTTCTTTAGATAGTTTCTTAGAAAATATGAGCTCTAGCAAGCCTTTTTCTTAGGAAATTAGTTTCTGACTCCCAATAATTCTACATTCATAAACTGCTTACCCTTTTCATGGAAAAATCATGCCTATTTATATCATTTTACAATAGGAAGTTTTCCCCCCAAAATTAGAGACATTGAGTGTACATGTATTCTCCATGACCTGAATCGCGATTCCCCAAAATTATATCTAATAAAATTCGTTAGATTCTCAGGGGGTGGATCTCTTCGAATATCTCCCAATTTCAAATCCTTCTTCTGATAGATAACTTTCCATTCTACTCGCCAACCACTTCCACTCCTAATCTGTCAAATTTGTCTCTTTGCATGCTCAAGAAGAAAAAATGGAAGATCAGATCGAGTCCAGAGGTGAGATCGCATCTTAATGGAAAATGAAATCCCCATATCTTCCTCACCAGATTTAGATATCAAATTAACTCTCCTTCCCTATTTGGCATGCAAGAAATATCAAGAAATAATGAATATTCCCACTTCTAGATATATATATATAGATGCATAGTTGTAGTAGATTCCTACTTTTAATTTCGACCATCCACGTGGGAGATCTAATTTTAGAGCAGGCCTACGGGTTCATTTCTTCCTTTTACAACTTTTGAAAAAATGTTAAATTTTCACATTTTGCTCCATGCCTCTGCCCTTGAGAAATGATCCTGACATGTTTCCTAAGGTGGGTCCCAAAGGAACCATGGCCAAATTCTACCATTTCACGTCTTTTTTGGAAAAGGGAAAATTTTCCAAATTTCCCCCGCAGCTCTACTCCTTTGCTTCTAGTCTCTGATGTTGGACCCAGCGGAACCTCGCTTCCCCTTTTTACTTTTAACTCCCTTCTCCACAAAATGAAAATTTTCCAAATTTCACCCAGAAGTTTGCACCTCTGCCATTAACTGAAGCAATTTTTTATATTCTCTATCGTGCTCGTGGGTCGTTTTGATAATTTTAGTCATTTGAACATCAAGGGGCAAAAAACCAAGTTTCCCCTGATTGACCAGCTCCCACCTTTTAACATTTTCAAAGCCAACCTTGATCTCCTTCTTGTCGGGCTTGTGGGCCATTTTTAGATTTTAATCCTTTTGATGACAAGAGGCAAAAAATCCAATTTTCCTCTAATGGTCCACTTCCCCACCCCTTTGACATTTCAAACTACCATGTGTCACAATGGAGCATCTTGAGATGATCCCCAAAGGTTGAGACATTGAATGAGTGCAGTCTCACCACGTGTCATTATGGTGTAACTTCAAAAACCTTAAGGTTTCAAAATGATTTGGTGGGGGTGCGCTTTAATTTTAGAATTTTATACAATTTTACGAAAAGGGAAAAACATTCAATTTACCTCTGAAGGCCTGCATCTCTACCATTATATTGGCCACGCATCCTCCTGTAGGGTCAAAGTAAGACCTTTTCCTAGTCATTGCAAATTTTCTTTAATCAGAGCTTGGCGGGGCCGCAGTCTGAGATCAAACCTTTTTCAAAAGTAACCAAAAGGAACAAGTTCAAAAAAAAACGTGCCTCACCCCATCCAATTAGAAGAAGCCACATAAGCACTAAAAGAAACAATAAAAAATGAGTGGAGCCACAGGACGAAATTTGCCTTTTTGCCAAAAAATCAAAAAGTGTTAAGTTAAATCATTTTCCTGCCATCCCCTAACCAACCAAAAGAAGCCACATGACTGCCATCCACTGAGGAATAAATTTAACAGGAAAAAGACACCCGTCAAATCATCAAAATATAGATAATCACGATTCACGCACAGAACCTGATTTTCACAAAGGATGATTTAAAAAATAAAAACAAGTGAATCAGAGTTCTGAGTTTCCTTTCGACCATGTATTTTTTATTTTCAAAGGCATACAAATATATATTAACCATTCTCGAGCTTCCATGGTTGAGGAAAAATAGGAAAAATGGCGAAACCTATAGATTTTGAAGAAATTAGGGAAAAAACAGGGCAAGCTCAGAGAATTTTCAAGGACGGACATGACAATGGATTCTATAAACAATTGGAGGCATTTCAAGTGGAGGTAGAAACTTTTAGAAAACCCACATCGAGAGACAATTTTTTAGAACACGTAGATCAAAGGAAAATAATGGAAAATGGGTTGAATCAAATCTAAGCACCAACATAGACTCTGACTCGGGGATGAGCACTCCTTGCTAGTGACACAAGAACAAAGGTAGACTAAGTGCCAAAATATCCATTGGGAAAAGGAGTCATCTTACAGAGAAAAAAAATACGACCATCCCCCAAAAAATGAACACAGAAACCAATAAAATCAGGCCACCAGGGGCGAGAACGAACAAGAAGATGAAAGACAGAAAGCAAACAAACAAACTATACACTGTACAGATGATGCCCACCTTAATTCAAAGAAAACAATAAAGGAAAAACTTCAAGTGCCTACCATCCTAGATATTTCCATGGAAAAAGGTTATGATATGTTATCATCAATTGGAAATATACCTCTTTTTCTTCTTTGTTGAGTTTGTAAACCATCCATGTTCTCTGAAGCTAATCCATTGTGTTTAGGTCAAATTATTTAACATTTTTCTACGTTGAATCATAAATTAAATTTCCATAGAAAACAACATACTTAATATATTTGTTTTCAACATTTTCATATTTTCCTGAAATCCACAAAACTCACAAAGTTGTTAAAATCAAGATCTGCTTGCAAAACTTCATAAGATGAATTGCTTGAGTCTTCAATCAATTACAACATATTCTTCTCTCCATATAATTTCACCAAGTTACCTTCAATGGGGATAGTGGCATAAGACATGTCCATTTGCACAATACCACTAACACTTGCTGCACACTTTCATGACAACAATATCCCCCACTTGGCAGGGCAGTCAACAATCACTACATCGATTTTTAAGTTCCTTCCAGGATAAGATGCAAGTTGCACATCTAAATATTTGACACATCCGACCACTGACACCTCTTTGGAGTCGATATCAGTGCACTTCCTATATGTTTTTTTAATTTGATACCCACCTCATTCATAACTTCAAGAGGCATGACATTACATGAGGTTCCAGAGTCAAATATACAGTTATGTAACAACTTTTTTTTGATAACCAGGGTAGTGAAAAATAGATCCACATTTAGTTGGAATATAACAAAAGAAGTTCCTAAATAAACCTCTAGTGGTTCCTCATCCCTTCAAACACTTGTGTCTTTTCCAACTCTACAACAGTAAGGGGAATCTCAACCTTATCTACATCTCTTCCTTGTATGATCTCTTCCTCTTTGAACCCTAAACATTCAAAAGCCCTCTTCTTGTGCTCAGGCATCCTAAGCAGCTCAACAATTGGGATAGGAATTTTGATTTGACTCAAAACTTGGGCAATGTCATATGGAACAATTTTTGGTAAAGAAACACTAGGAGAAAGATTGGAAAATTCATCAGATGGAATAGGATTCATTTCAGTTCGGGAGTGGGGACGAACACAATTTTTTCTTGGGGAAATAATATCTCTTCCAGATGCATTTTTCTTTGGGGTTTCTTTGGTAAGCAATTGAAATTTTGACTTGTCTTATGGCCCCTTAGAAGCTTTACTTATGGTATTGTGCTCCTTTTCTTGGGTAACTACAACATTCATTAATATCTGCCTATCTTCTTCTGAAGGAACTCCTCCATCATACTTTTCAATCAATAATACCCTCAAGTACTCAAAATCATTAGTGGGAAATTAAAAATCTTGTACAGTGTATACTTCTAAAGTATGAGAGGGAGAAAGAGGAGGTACTCAGTGGATGCAATCCTAAAAATCATCAGTAGTTCTAGCACTTATTATCTCATTTGAAGTTGCTTCCCTTATCAAACTTGCAGGGACATTAGTTTCATGATTTACTGCTTCCTCAACTTCTTGTTGGTCTACCCTGCATGGAGCATGGGGCATGAAACATATGTTACACCAATCAATGAAATTTTTCTCCTCCACAACATCAACTCTGGTAGCCAAAGTATTAGGCACCATTATGTTTTCCATGCCTTGGGGCTGCGTATTTCCAAAAAAATAGGTACCTTACCTCTATCATTAGGTATTTGGTGATTTGTGAACCTGTCTTGGCCTTGCTGATTGTGTTGACCTTGTGAGCTCTTCCCAATTCCTTTCTGAGCCCGAGATAGTTTGTAGGAAATTTATTTTGAACAGCCCCTACGAAAGTTTTCACACATTCCTCCAAATCAGCAGCCTTGGTTTTCTAAGGTTTTTCTAGGTTAATCAATTTTACACCTTCCCTTTTTGGAGGATTTCCAATTACCTTAATATTGTTCTCTATTTGCAGAGCCATCGTGAAGGCATGCCTCAAATTAGCAGGGTTTTTGTCCCTCAAGTAGTAAGCATCCATTTTATCAAATGCATCTGAATATTTGATGAAACATGATTCATCACATGGCCTTATCCTAATAGGAAATCTCCTTAAGGTCTTGTTAAACCTTGTGTTGAAATCATGTACTGACTCATTAGGATTCTTTTTGATGTTTTCAAATTTTGTCAAAAGAAACCTAGGGTCAGTTCTATCAGCATACTATAATTTAAATGCATTTTTCATCTCAGTCCAAGAATCAATAGAGATATCTAGAAAAGCTTTATACCAATCCTGTGCATCCTATTCCATAGTATGGATAAACAACATGATATATAAATCTTCATGTTCAATCTCAAAGTATTCCATCTTATTGATAAAAAGCTTCAGATTTTGATCACCAGTTATAACATTGTTTCCTTGTAACTTTGGTAGTCTGCATCTTACATCTTGAGGAACTGCAGTTGGATAACCAACCATCCCTACAAAATTTATAAGTCTAAAGGTATTTACAACAAATGGAGGTTTTGGTGGGGGTAGGGCAATGTTATTTTTAGGATGTGACCCTTGAGGGGTGACAAATTGATAAGAGGCAGAGGGTCTCTCAAACATAGGGGTATAATTTTCAAAGTGGATATCCCCAAAAGGCATTATTTCTTGGAAATCCCTATCAACTTCTGAAAAGACAACAACAGAATGAGAAGAAAATTTCTCAAAATTAAAAGAAGGCCCCTCTCTAGTTATTGAATTCAATTCCACAAAGATGCTACCTAAATTAGAAGCACTTGAGTAGCAGTATTTAATGATAGTATGATCACTTTCATCAATGGATATCCCTCTTCTTGTTTGCTGATTTCCCACAGCTCTTGAGGATTTTCTTCCTTTTGATTTTTCTTTCCCTAGCAATGAAATATATTATTCCTCCCAGCTCTGCAAAGGTTAGTAACAAATCTCACTTGACAGATGTTAAGACACTAGTATTCATTAAGAATAAGATCATCAGGGATTCACCACTAAGGATTTCCACCTTAGTTGTGTAGATGCACTAAATATGATCTGTCAACTGTTGTCAACACTAGAAACTAGAAATGGAAATACTTTGACTTTTCCTTACGCAGATTTCTCAATGAAATTAGTGTACTAGGTGTAGGAAGTAAAATAAATGCACATAGCACTTGGAGTATATAAGAAGTTTTTTACTAGGGCATGAATGTGAATTGTAACAACTATGTCCCCGGAAATGGTGCCAGTAAGGCATTGTTGCTGGGATAAATAGATATGAACTGACAAAGAATAATCAAATAGTCCAAACAACTCAAATAAGTCCCCAAAAATGACACCACTCAGGTGTTGGGACCCAAATTGATTCTCTCTTAGAAGTTGAGAAACATCATAGGTCTGGTAGGAAACTTAGAGGTAAGCACAACATGTCATGTGTTGGTTTTTAGCCAGGGATGAAATGTAGCTTGCTCTTTGTGACTTAAATATGGAGAAATTGGTAGCACCCGTAAGAGTATTTGACCTATCCTCATTAGATTATGGTTGTGCCTTTAATCTAGGGTGAGAGGACCCTTTTGTAGCCTATTGTTTATTGAGGAGATGGAGATGGCATTCCTTTTGAAGTATTAAGAAGACCTTGAAGAAAATATGATAAATTAAAAAAAAAAAAACTCTCACGAGTTTTCACTCTAGATAATGGAGATATTTTCTAGGCAAGGTTCAGGCAACTAAAGACAATGAAAACCTGATTGCTTCTGCATGTTTTGGTAGTAAAAATTATGCATTTATACACATAAATGACAAAAGGGGTAATATGGGTATGATTAATTATTTTTTAATGAATTTTGGTGGGAGGTGAAGTAGGATAAAGTTTATTATAAAAAATCTTTGAGGACTTTTACAAAAATGAAATACTCGAACAACTGAATGCTTTCAAAGTAGCTAGGGTGTTCCTTTAACTAGAATATGTGCTCTAATGGAGGTCCAAATCAAAACTTTTCACACAAACTTCAAGGATCCAAAATGAAGGCTCAAATTGGAAAACTCAACTGAACATTATAAATCTCTATTTTTTCATGCCTAAGATACCCACAAAGGCTGACAAACAATCTTATAGTCATGCTAGGAGTCACAGTGATTTTAAATTTGTTTTTTTCACTATCTAATGAAGTCTCTTCTAATAAATGAAATTGCAAATGCCACCAAACTATCACAAGGATAATATCTTGTTTGATTCACACAAGTTTTCAATGTAAGAATGTAACGGGAACAAGAAAAACTACTTCTAAACATTCAAAAATGAAGAAAACACAAATTTTGCCAAAGAATAACATTGAAAAACTCAATTTTGGTTAAATTTATCAGCAGGGGAAAGTTTCTTGAACAATCACAAAGATTTTCAATAGTTTTACACTCGCAACCACCTTGACATGATTAAATATAACACAAAGGATATAAACAGGCTTCTTCAGATAGTTTCTTAGAAAAGACAAGCTCTATCAAGCCTTTTTCTTAGGAAATCAGTTTTTGAATCCTAATACTTATACAATCATAAACTCCCAACCATTCTCACAGAAAAATCATGACTATTTATATCATTTTACAACAGGGAATTTCCCCCCCAAAATGAGAGACATTGAGTGTACCAGTGCTCGCCATGATCTCAATCGCGATTCCCAGAATCAGATCTGTAAAAATTCATCAAGTGCTCAGGGGGTGGATCTCTTCGAATATCTCCCACATTGAACTCCTTCTTCTGGTAGATCACTTTCCCCTTTACTCGCAAACCACTACCACCCCAAATCTATCAAATTTGTCTCTTCGTGTGCCCGGGAAGGAAAAACGAAAGAGCAGATCAAGCCCAAAGGTTAGATATCATCTTAATGGTAAAATACGTCCCCATATCTTCCTCACCAAAAGTAGATATCAAATTAACTCTACTTCTCTATTTGACGTGTAATAAATATGGAGAAAGCATGAAGATTTGCACTTCCAGGAGCTCTAGAGTGAAAATGGAGGAAGAATCAGATACAGATGCACAACTTATGTTGATTCCTACTTTTAATTTGGACTTTCGATGTGGGAGATCTAATTTTAGAGTGGGATTGTGACTTCCTTATTTCCTTTTACAAATTTTGAAAAAATGTTCAATTTTCACATTTTTCTTTGCCCCTCCACCCTTGAGAAATGAGCCTGACACGTGTCCTAAGCTGGGTCCCAAAGTAACCGCTACTAAATTATGCCATTTCACCTCTTTTTTGGAAAAGGGAAAATTTTCCAAATTTCCACCACAGCTCTGATCCTTCGCTTCTAGTCTTTGATGTGGATCCCAGTGGACCCATGCTTCTCTTTTTTAATTTTAACTCCCTTCTTCACGAAAGGAAAATTTTCCAAATTTCCCCTAGTAGTCCGCACCTCCGCCATTGACTAGAGAAAGTTTAAACTTTTCTCTATTTTTCCAGCAGGTCATTTTGATTATTTTAGTCATTTGAATATCAATGGGAAAAAAACAAAGTTTCCCCCGATGGCCTGCCTCCCACCTCTTAACATTTTCAAAGCCAACCTTGAACTCCTTCTTATCGGGCTTGCGGGCCATTTTGAGATTTTAATCCTTTTGATGACAAGAGGCAAACAATCCAATTTTTCTCTAATGGTTTGCTTCCCCATCCCTTTGACTTTTCAAACTACCATGTGTCACAATGGAACATATTGAGATGATCCCCAAACGTTATGACCTTGAATGAGCGCAGGTTTGCCACGTGTCATTATGGCGAAACTTCAAAAAACATAAGGTTTCAAAATGATTTGGTGGGGGTGCACTTCCATTTTAGAATTTTATCCCATTTTTCTAAAAGGGAAAAATATTCAACTTACCTCTGAATGCCTACATCTCCACCATTAGCTTTGCCACGCTTCCTCGTGCGTGGTCAAAGTAAGAATTTTTCCCTGCCACTTAAAATTTTCTTTAATCAGAGCCTGGCAGGGCTTCAGGGAAAGTTCAAACCTTTTGCAGAAGTATCCAAAAGGAACAAGTTGAAAAACAAACCCACCACACCCCAGCTAATTAGAAGAAGCCACGTAAGCACCAAAAGAACCAATCAGAAATGAGGAGAGCCATGGGACCAAATTTTCCTTTTTACTAAAAAAGTAGAAAGTGATAAGTTAAAGAAATTTCCCGCCATCCCTAAACCAACGACACATCAAGCCACATGACTTCTTCAAGTATTTAGGGTAGAAATGTCATAGGAAGAAAGATTCTCGATCGTGGAGCACTGTTAAAATACATGGGAGAATCACCAAGTTTTTTGACAGGAATAGAGCACGGGGATTTTTCACTAAATATAGACCCTTTCTAGAGGAACAAAGAAACAATGATCAAAGCATGGACCCCTAAGTGATCCTTATCGACCCATGTTTTTTGGATTTTCAAAAGGCATACAAATACAGATTAACCATTCTCGAGATTCCACACTCAGGGAAAAATAAAGTGATCGATTGCCACAAATCGATCGATTTTGAAGAAATTAGAGAAAAATCAGGGCAAGCTCAGAGACTATTTCAAGGAGGCACCATGAAAAAGGATTCTGTAAGAAAATTCAGAGGAATAAATCAAGAATGCGTCATCTATTTGAAGCTTCTCAAAACACCGTCATCGAGACACTATTGTTTCTCTCTAATAACACGATTGTTCAGAGGAAAATAATGGTTAATGGGGAAAAATCATGGCCCAATGTTTAGCACCATGACACAAATATATTATTAGGGTATTGCATAGGTATATTCTAAGGTATATCTTGCTAGAGATGAAATATCTTTGTAACTCTATAATGTGATGCCCGACACTAAATTTACATAGTTGCACTTGTAATAAGTAAGAAGAATAAAATATTATTATTTTTGGAGGAACCAGAAATCATTGAGGCTCATGAATTCTGGATTGAATTTCATCATACTTTGTAGTAGTTTGGTCTTTACCACATGCAATTGTGCATAATGAAGTCCTGCATAAAATGGTCATTTGGTGAAACAAACTTGATTAGGGTATATGATGGTAATTAGTCTTCAGATGGTTCTATCCAAATTAGAGGAACTGTGACCGATTGAACTTTAAAAAATCTTTCCACGTTTGGATGAAAAACCATAAAGATAGGAGGTGAATTACTGGATCTCTGTGGCTTCATGGAGAGTTGGGGGAATCATAGAGTATTCATAACTATGTACACGGGTTCCTTTGGCTTCCATAAGCCTCAAATGTGCATAAATTTTACTAGAGTGACTCGTCATCTATCAATCAAGTTAGAGAGTACTTCGATAGTTTATATTCAAACTTGAATCCCTATGCTTATATTCATACATATAATGGAATACATTCAAATTCAAATCAAGTTATGATCACTTCTTCTTACAGACATTCTGAAATACTTGTGGTTAGACTCTCCATATCTAACTCTATGTCTAAGGTAATAATAGTAAACTCGTAGTTTGGTTATTGCATACCTACTGTCACATGAAATTCATATGATATGATACAAATATGACATTTTATGTTTATGGACATGCAGGATGTAACAACTAGCATTTTGAGATTAAAAACTGGTGATAAGTACATCACTTTGGGTCATATGAAACCCCTAACAAAGGGAATTATGAATTCCAAACTGGTTATACCTGGAGTGTGGATGTTTTAGCAGACATAACCCCACCATGGATATTCATCTGGAGTTATACTAGATATTGATTGTCAGCATGGACTCTCTAAGCTAGGGAGTTACCACAACTAGTGACTTATTGAGGCTTACTTAGCTATCCAACCCTCTGAGTGTAGTCCTAAATCCTGATACTCATAGAGTGTGTGCTTAACCAATATCTTAGAACAGTGGATTTCTATGGCATTTCCAGCTACTGATGACCTTCAACATTAAAAGTATATATTCATCTTGGAATAATTTTGATCCTAGATCACTTTGACATGTTAATAGGCAATGAGATAGTGATTTAGGTGAATATTTTGAGAACTAACAAAGATTTTCCTATATGATGAGTATGGATGCCATATACTCCCCTACTTGTGTAGGTAAGGCTATAGCTCTTGCTGATGTAGAGGATTTGAATTACCTTCCTCTTATTTCTCATTCTCTAACATAGATAAACGAGATACCTTTAAAGCCATCGAATTTCATGGTTCACTCATAAATGAAAATGCCCTAAATCCAAATAGTGAATGCAAATTGGACTACTTGTGGATAGCAACCTAAGAAAGGGAAAATTGTGAAAAGATCCCCTTAAGAAGGTGTAATTAACGGATCCAGATATGGTTAGGAGCATCATTGATGATTATGCGAAAATCTCCCATTGTATTATTGTTCCATACTTTGTTGTTTGTGTTACGGTTATTTTAGGGTTTCTATTGGTGGGGTCATATTAACCTTTTCAGAGTGCCTTAAGACAGTACTCAGAGTGTATGTCCCCCTAACTCCAGGACCATCTACCCACCTCCAATTGTGCATGTTTTTTAAAATATTATAGTATAACTTTTAAGGCATATTTAATTAAAGCTCCATATCAAATGATTTTTCTTGCATTTTCCATAAAAAACTATCAATGAAAGTCATCATAATATTATGAAATTGCCTTTGTTCATTACAAACTATAATGTGAAACATCCTATCCTGGGTCCCTTGATGGACTGAATTTTGTATGGCCTGACAAGTGGTCAATGAAGATAGAGGTTGCAGGTAATCTGAGTTGTAACATAATCAGATTAACGGATGATGTGTCCCTCGTCCCTCACCGCAAACTTTGCAAGAGCACTAGAAGTGTTCCCTTTCTTAATGCATAATTTCCATTTCGGAAAAAAACACCATGGCCTATACTATGAAAAATCCTAGGGCCTAAAAAATTCCAAGAAACTCTAGTGAGCCAGGGTTACAATACCAATCTCATTTTCATATTGCATTCCCAATCTGAAACAATCCCGCATGGAGCACTGCAAGGAACTTGTCATGGATTCGAGAGAAGACATAGTTTATCCTTATAATTACATGTCCCTTTTACACTGCCTGCAGAGAATGGATCCTGCACTCCTCATGCTCACACCTATATGATTGGTTAAGAAGTGTACAAGGGATTTCTGCATCAACAAGGCATGTCGCATTACACATTCTAGTAAAGGGAATTAAAGAACTCGAAGACATAGTCATTCTTCCACTTTAAAAGAATCCATAGAAAATGTACATCGCATTCTCATTGACAACATGAGTTATAATAATGCCAGATGTGAATCCTTAAACAAGATAAACTTGCATGTTGTTAGGCACTAGAAGGAAGTGAATATCTAATCTTGATCTCTTGGCTAATCAAATCCAAGACTAATAACCCAAGTGACCTTGGCAAACTACCCATTGTAAATCTGAAGAGTCAAGAATCTATGTCGTACACTCCCACGGAACAAACCTTTGGTATAAATTCATAATAACTATCACCTTCAATAAAATATTTAGGAGATACAAAATATGTTTCGAATTTTGCCCAGATTGAGATTCGACATCTACTAGTGAAAAGATCAGATATGGAATCTGACTATTCACAAGATATGCAATGTAAAACTAGAATTACATTATATAGAATTACCAATATCTAGCATTTATATGGTGTCACCTGTGTCCTGTGTAGGTCTACATGGTTGGTTCCCATTTTAATTTTTTTGTCAAAAAAAAAAACCTTGGCAGAGGCTAAAATACCTTTATGCTGACCTAATCATTCTATTTTCAATTTATGAGCAAACCAAGCTCAACTACTGACATGACCATGATGAAGAGAAACTAGAACCAATTATTCTCCTAGGGTACACAATGAAATGCCTTTATTCTCGATTGGAAAATGGTAGAGGCTGAATCTTCACCTGATCCTCATGAATTAATTCTGCACCATCTCCAACATTGTCTATATCTTATCTATGGGGTATCGGTCCCCTCCAATTCTTCACATTTTTTTACTAATTGACTTAAAAAATATCAATGAAGTGTACCTAGAATAATTTATTTTGATTTCTCACAGGTATTCTCCTCATAACCCTAGATCTATAGTTGATTGCAATTTACTAAAGATAGCTTATCTTTAACAAGTTGTATTGGAGCATCATTACAATTTAAAAATCTCAAGGCATGTATCTCACACCAATCCACGAAGTGTTGATGGAGATTATTTCAGGGTGGTACCAATTTTAACTCCAAATTTCACCACTTTTTTTATATGAATCCCCTTCTTACAAGTTTCTACACATTTCACCTCCCTTCTCTTTCAAACACTACTCCAGAACGTTCCTTTCCCAACACCTATTGAAAAAAAGGAAGAGGAAAAATGAATACAAAATATTTAGTTCCCTGCTTTGTAACATAAAACACCCCTACCATTTTCCCCCTCCTCCTACCATATTCATTCACAGTGCCATTTTCAGATTCCTGAGATACTTTTATCATTTACATAAACATTCTTTGACAAATTTGGTCAAAGTTAGTTACACGGTGGAAAATACATTTCAAATATAACACATACATCATGATGTTACTTCACATATTTACAATCATGACTGCATGTTTTGATCAAGTTATGGAGATGCTAGAGGGTATGGAGAAATGAATTGCAAAAACTTATGACAAAGACATTCATTTACTATTTTTGAATTTTCCTTTTTTGTAGAGAGATAAATTTTCATCAACCAATTGATCCCAATGATGTTCTTCATTTCCACCACCTATAGGATCGAATATGGTACACACCATCTTACTAGGATGTAAAAAACAAGTTAAGTATTATCGCAATGTAGAATTGAAAAAGGTAATATTTCTACAGATTTGAATGAGGGTTTCAGATAGGTTTTACAATGACTATGAATTTGTGAGTTAAAAAACCTTTTAATAAATACATTTGTCTACTATTTCAGAACTATCAATTTGGTAAAATAAATTTAATACGTAAGTACGTGTGACTCCAAAAGAATATAGGACCGATTATGTACAAACCATGCTAATTTTATTAACTAATCTAATCGTTCACAGTGTAAATTGAAAAAAATACAATGTGTCGTTCACTTCATGCATTTCATAATTGTGAAGTTTTAATTATAGTACCTCCTATTTAGAAAATTTGAACCACCACTTAATATAAATACATTCTAGTTCATTCATAAAATCATTTATTCATAATCCTCAGTAATCAACCCAAAATCCATGTACATATAGTTACTACTATATTTCCTACATACATTATGTTCCACTCCCTAGGAAAATATAAGACACATTATGAAACAAAAACCATTTGATCCCTTATGGCATCCACATCGTATTATCCATAGCGTGATTGCTATTAATAATAACAACAATAATAATATATAATGCAGGTTTAATGTTAGTTAATGTAATTTGAAAAAAATGTCATCTTAATAGAATAAATGAAAATGCACTAGCACATTCCATGAGTACAATGTCAAAAAATTGTGGTCTTGTACTATAATATGATTGATCCATGCTCATAATTTTGTGACCACTACTAGGACATGAAAAAATATATAGTTTGTAATTTCTCACTAGTTTATAATAAAATTTATGAAAATGGCCAAGGTGATTATTCCTACTAATTATATGAGATAGTCGAAAGTAGATTGTAATTAGCCTTGTATAGGCTCCCCCTATGGACTTATATTTGAAATGTTGTTAGAAAATATTGATTATCTATATGAGGAAGAACACTAACCAAATCTAGCCTTGAAATGAAATGAATCGCTAAGAAAATTTCTAAAGAGGAAAAAGAGAAATCCCCTTATCTCACAATAAGTATAACATGTAGATATAATATATTAGATATCTCAATGTGAAGAGAACATATAAAAAATAAAATGTTTTTGAAGAATATGACCCAAGTAATGGGAACAATTAGGCTACAATTTTGCAGGGTAAATTTTAGGGGTGAATATTTATGAAAAGGTTAATATTAGGAATTTTAAATTTTGAATTTGAAGAATTTCATACTACCGTATAGTAGCGTGTTTTCCATAATTTTATGGAACCTAAAAAAATTTGAATATAATTTCATCTTCGTGATTTAACATTATACTATACATATGATTAATCCACCATTATAAAGTCACATTTTTTACATTATAAACATGTGAAGAATAACAAATTATAGACCAAAAGCCGAAGGATTTAGGAAAAAGAGAGACTCAAGAGTTAAGTTAAAAAGAGAAATTTTTCTATAGATTGGCAAGATTCTTTTATGTTGATGGATGGTAACAGTTCTTTGTGTACCATCCGCAAATAAATTCTGTGATGATGGACAACAAGAAAAATGTGCAAAGTTGAATGGTAATAGAAAAATGTTACTAGTAGGAAACATGTATATGTGTTACTATTCGGTAACACTAACATTTTGTATTTGTTCGGTAGTATACCACAATTTTTTACCAATAACATTTTTTTGTACCATACTTGTTATCTAGTAATAGAAAAACCTTCCGTTCCTCTACATTTTTTTGAAAAATTCCTTCCATTTTCTTCCATCACAAAACCAATTTCTGTACATCCATCTACAATGTGTTGACAAAAATAAATTCACACTTATTTTATGTCAACTGACACCATTTTCCCCCTTTTGTGCTTGAATCTGAATTTTTACATATTTCAAGCACTTAAGTCCCCCTGTAAGCATTTCCATAAGATATGAAATTTCTTCCCTTTCCAGAGATATAAATAAGTCCTTCTAACTCTTCATATTTTTTAAGTTATAGGACAGTGGGCCTATGGAAATGGCAAACCGACAGGGTGGCAGGATATACTTTCACATTTTTTAACTTTTTGCAAAAGGCACAAGTTGAAAAATTGGGCCGATGGGCCCAAAGATGTCTTTTTTCACAACTGGAAAATGCGGGCCGACAGGTCCGTGGGGGACTTTGGAAATTTTTACACTTATCATGAAATGGCACAGTTTTTGAGTGCAGGGCCATGAGCCTGTAGGGTCTCATTGGCTATTGGAAAGTCTCAAACTTGCAAAGGGTGCCACGTGCCTCATCCGTGTAACTCCAAGGAAAGAATCCAAAATGGAGACCCCAAATTATTTCTAAGCTTACACATGTCCCAGGTTTGAAAGGGGACAGAGTCGACAGTTGAAAATTCAAAATGGGGCAGAGCTAGCAGAAAGAGCTTGGTGATAGCACGACGTAACTTCAAAATTAAAATTAAGATCATCTTCCCAAACGTGCGCATACTCTCCATGTGTCCTAGGTCCAACAAAGTCAAATGGATCGAGGCCTAAATCGGCTAAGTATAGAGAGCTAATAGACGGTACAACATGTCTCTTCAGCATACTTTCAAGAGGTGAATCCAAAGGTAATCCCCAAATGAGCACCAACCCGCTATGTGGTCAGATTCTAAAAAGGTAAGGTCGGCTGTTAAAAATTCCAAAATCATATGGAGGCCTCCACATATCTTGTCCGCGTAACTTCAAAAGGAGAATTTTGGGGAAGTTTTCAAACAAGCATGAAGCCTCGATGTGTATCAGGTCAAGTACAACATCTCCACCAATAAGAGGGACTTAGGAAAAACATAGAGGAAACTGAGGATCCCATGGAAGCAACGATGTGTCAGTCTGACACAATTGCAAGAGTGAAAGGAAGTGGATGAATATTTAAGATGCACGAGCTGTAACATGGACCCTATATGGATGGACTCTTTTAAACATTGTGCACCCTCAACTTTGATCTTTAGACAACCATATCCTTCAACTGGAAACTCCAATTTAAGTGGGAGAGGAATTTTTGGGAATATCTCAGTGTCAGATTCTCACCTTCCTCCATTAATGTCTTGGTCCACCATTTTAGGGGGCTATCAAGTCTCCCACCTACCGACATGATGGAGAATGGGCCTCTTTCCTGCCTAGTATGAGACAATAATTGGGGCATGGGTGTTGTAGTGAGAATCTTCATCTTGGCAGGTGGATTTCAATGGATTGCAGGGGTGGTTAGAATAGAGTTAGAATTTTCCCTCTCTCTTTCTCTCCCATTCTTATATATATTGTAAAGGATGGGCATTTTATAAAAAAATTGTCATTGTTTCCCTCCTTCCCCCCTCTCTCTTTCTTCATAAAGGTATAATGTGGAGTCTAAGCCTCCTCTCTTTGCTCTGCAATGAAATTTTCTTTCCCCTTGACCAATTATGATGTGTGTGTGAATTTTGGAACAATAAATATGTTTCATGATGCTTTTGTCCATCCTTTGTTTTTTTTTGTCTCGTCTCACCTCTGGTCATTGCAGGATATAGAGTGTATACTCTAATGTTTATTGCAGGTTTTGGGAGATGTGTTTAATGGGTTTTGAAGTGGTGTTCTGTGTGAAATTCATCTTTATCCCATGGTGCATCTTGTCCACCCTCTCCCCTGCGTCTCTCTCTCCCTATCTCCTTGTATTGGTTATATTAGAATTAAAATAGGTTCTTCCTACACTAGAGTAGCTTGTGGCAGGTAGATTAGGAAGCAAGAAGCATCCTTCTCTGGAGGTCCATCTCAAGTCCGTAAGTCCCGCAACTTGAGAAATGGTCCAATGTTGTGCAATCACACCAAATGCCCAACTTTGGACTCAAGATATTCGGGGGTGCTATGATTTTTCACTAACAGTTTTTTAACGCCCTGTGGGACAGGTCAAAAGAACCTTACCACTTCATCTCAATAGGTTGGTGTGTTCCTATTAAGATTCAACCTTTTGAGGCACATTCAAAGCACATATGGCTACTCCATCTTGTCAATGATGCATTCTCTTAGTTGCAGACCTTTTCCACCCCTATTGACATATCTTTCTTTCCACATCCTTCATTTACATCCATTCCATGAAGTTACGCAATCATGACTTCATTCGCATCTTGGAACTCACACTTGCAACAACCATGGTGCAGTCTGCCTCTAATGTATTTCCCAACTCCTCCAAATCAGCATTATGATCAAATCCAAAACCATTTTGGCCAAGGATCTTATCAAAATCAAGGGTGTGCGTTCGATGGTGACAATTATGTGGAGAATGCTATTTTTTGGAGAAGATCCAAAGAATGGAGGATGGCATCGTGCAGTCCAAAGCTACAACACCGATGAAGGCATTTAGGATTGATTACAGGGCACCTTGTCCATGGGGAGGCCCTTTTCTAAGACATTACATCCCATAAGAGAAGCTTGACTTCATGGTCAAAATGCTACCCCAACTTGCGCAATGGACTGAGGAAATTAAGGCTTACGAGTTGGACACAAGAAAACCTTTTCAATGGGTAATTCCACCACCTCCTAGCTTTCTTTTTCTCTTCCTCAATTAGTATCATTGCAGCAGTGTCAAGAGTCAAGCCCCTCACTTGCTGCTCCAAGTGTTGACTTCCATTATCCATCTCCTAATCTTTCATCTCATCTCAATTCTTCTTCCCTTTTCTGTTCCAAGCAGTCATTCACTCCAAACAAACAAGAATCTTTACTTCCGTCTCCACCACAAACAATTGCAAAGTTGGATGAAACCCCATCCACTCCTCCTCTTTCTTTCCTAAGTCCATGTTGGGAAGATACTCAAGAATCCAGTCAAGGAAAACAATAAGAGGAACCGAACAAAGAATAAGGCATAAAAAATTTGAAGATTTGGGCTACCAGATTTGTGTTTACAAAGATCCCCTTGATGGTTAAGACAATAGAAGAGGTGAACGTTGAAGAGCCAGTGGTGGCTGAGGCTGAGTTTGCAACAAAAGAATAACAAGAACATGAAGGAGAAGATCAACAATCTATTTTCTTTGAATGTAGTGTCCATAATGGCACTCTGACTGAAAAAGGATGTTGATCTCACCTAAGCTACACAACAAGTTAAGGAGGAAGAGCAACCAACTCCAAGTCCCATTGAAGACGTGCAGCTAGAATAGATCAAATTCAAGTTTAGGCCACTTAGTGAAGAAATAATTATTGAAGATTTTTGGCTTTCATTTGAAGGCCCTGATTTTATTGGTGAACCCATGATGGAGGAGGACCATATAGCTTCAGAGGCTCCAAGTACAGAGAAGGCTACAAAATACCTTTTAGTTCTTCCTCCCACTTCCTCCCCTTCGAGCTCTAATGTCGAAGAAGAGTTTGAGATTTCAAACTTCATGTTTGAAGATGAAGGAAACCATCGTGAGCAAGTTACAAACCATGAGGACACCGTGGAGGAGGTAGAGCACATGTAACAAGACAACAAGGAGGCAGACTGCCTATCAGACTTGGAATATTTCTTTGATGGAGAGGAGTCTGAGGAGATTACATCATTTTCTCCTCCATCATTCACCTTCCAATCACAGGAGCCTGATGCCATGAAGGAGAGAATTCAAGTACAACAACATGTACTTCATAACAATGCTTAGGAACCAAGGTTGGAAGATATGAATCTACCATGTTCTTCACAGGAGAAGGAAAAGAAGGAGCAAGAGGATGTCATCATCTCTTCGACACCATCCATCCAGGATGGTTCATAAAAAGACTCCTTTCTTGGAGTTGAAATTCAGGAAAAGGGGCATATTCAAAGGATCATACCATGCCCAATTAGGTAATTGGCTTCATTGGAGCCAAGGGAGAAGCCAAAAACAATCATGCCTACTTTAGAGCATGAGGATTATCTCAAAAGTACCAAAGATCAGTTGAAATTCCTCTTCAATATAAATGAAGAGCAACTAAAAGAGGAATTTTTATTATTTCCAGTTGACACCTTGATGATTTGGGTGGAGGACTGGCTTATAGTAAGTTTTTCACTCACACAAGCAGCCATATTCAATGGAAAATCATCTGCATGGCTGCCCCTCTTGAGGAAGGGAAGCCACTTCTACCTGTTATTTGCAGGATTTTTCTGAGTCCACTTTCTCTCTGGTTAGCGTAGTATAGGAGTAGGTTTTTTTTAAGTAGAAGTGCTTATGCACACTCTGCATATCCCACATGGGGTGTGTATGATTTCCAATTTTGTACATAGTGTGTTGTGATTTTTTGTTTCTTGTGCACAGTGCATTGGAAATGGCATTTGGTGTGATCATCTCTAGTTCTAGTTGTGTTCCAAGTGGCTTAGGGATCATATTTTCAAAGTTTTTCTTTTCCATGAAGACTCCATTCCCAATGGATTCTTCAAGGCCTTTGATCACTTCACCTAGTAGGTAGGTGATCCCCATTAGTTGCCGAAATTTTAACCAAAATAATCTCACACTTATTTTGTGTCAACTGATACCATTTTCCCACCTTTGTTCTTCAATATGAATTTTTACATATTTCAAGCACTAAATCCCCCCCAAAAGTATTTCCATCAGATATGAAATTTCTTCCCCTTTCTAGAGATATAAAAAAGTGTTTGTAACTCTTCAATTTTTTTAAGTTACAGGTTGCTGCGCTTAGGGAAGATTTGTTTCCAATGGAAATGGTGGACTGGCAGGGTAGCGGGAGATACTTTCACATTTTTGCACTTTTCGCAAAAGGAAAAAGTGGAAAAATTGGGCCGGCAGGCGCAAAGATGTATTTTTTCCGAAGTGGAAAATGTGGGGGAGTGGGCCCGAGGATGACTCAAGTGTAAAAGCGGGTTTGCGGGGCTGCGGAGGAAATTTTTCCCAAGTGGAAAGTGCAGGTCGGCAGGTCTACAAAGGACTTTGGAACTTTTTATACTTTTCAAAAAATGGTGTAGTTTTCGAGTGTGGGCCCACGAGTCCGCGGGGTCTCATCAGCCGTTGAAAAGTCATAGAACTGTGGAGGGTGCTACTTGCCTCATCGGTGCAACTACAAGGATAGAATCCAAAATAGAGGTCCCAAATGAGTTCCAAGCTTCCACATGTTGCAGGTCCGAAGGGTGAAAGAGTTGACAGTTGAAACTTGAAAATGGGGTAAAGCAAGTGTAAAGAGCTAGGTGTCAGTATGATGCAACATTAAAATTAAAATATTCAGGGTTGGTTCCCAAATAAGTGTACACTATCCATGTGTCCTGGGTCTAACAAAGTCAAATGGATCAAGGCCCGGATCGGCTAAGTATAGAGAGCTAGCAAATGATGCCACATGTCTCTTTGGTGCACTTTC